>CABFOV010000677.1:137690-167963 GCA_902141375.1 Timema poppense
CGTGTGCGCCTAAGTCCTACGCGCGGAAGAGGAGCACTTCTAGCGCATCTCAATCACGATAACTCATTTAGAGCAAGGATAGGAAACATCACTATGCATGCTTATCGGATATCGAACCCCGGACAGACGTCAGAGTCAAACACGTCCTAACAGACCTAGCTCTGCAGAGCTAAAACTATGTCCACAGCTCCATATCCCTGTTATCTGTATGATTTTTTTTATCTTTCAACACTCTCTCCGTGTCCTAAATCACGTGATAACGTGTCAACCAACGAGAAGTACAGCAAAATATCCGATAACATTCGTAGAAATGAAGCAATTTCAGCAAATAACACTATACAACTGTTATTAATATTATATTTTAGCTAAAGAACTATAGCCTTTATATATTATAGTTGTCTATGAGATAGTATTAAAAGTAGATAAATGAAAACTAATACGCCTACAAAATAGTAATCTAATAATTTACTATCATTGATGTTTTTATTTCAATCCCTCTATCGATATGATTTGTTCTCCGTAATCGTTCGTAACGACAGTCCTTAAGGTGGAATGGAAGGGTACGCATAAAAAAGGCCAATGTTTTTGTAGTTTTTATGGCAAAATATTTTTTTGAAAAAATAAATAAAATATTGCTCCAGTACAACCATATAATCTAATTTTTCTTCACGTGGTGACCTCAACATTTTTAAAATATCTTTCAAGGTTGTCCTGGAATTTAATGACAACGTTTTATCTTCATTTAACAAGTGTGTTACAGTAGCCCCACGGCTTCTTTGGTGTTGACTGACAGTTCACAGCTGAGAGTTTACGGCTTTGAAAAGTTACCAGACCAAATTATGTATCCCTACACCGAGCCATATGATCCGCTAAAACATGTGCTTAGCAGTTGTCACTTCTGACGGTCAAAATGTAGGTGTATACCTAAATGTTGACTGTCAGAAATCAGCTGTAAGCTGTCAGTCAGCACCAAAGAAGCTACTGTAAATAATTTCGCCATGCTCATGACAGATATTCAACAACTGTTGATATCACCGTGTGAAGAAAATTAAACTGTATGTTTGAACTGAGCAATATTTTATTTATTTTGGCCAAAAAATATTTTTCTATAAAAAGTGCAAAAACACTGACCTTTTTTCCTGGTACCCTTCCATTACACCCTAAGAAAGTTAATGGTGGTCCAACTTCTATGGAGGGCTACGGACTATGGAATTATGGTTAGAGACTCTGTGGACTGAGCAATCTCTTACTGTGGAGTCCTATCACCTACTTACGGACTACGGACCTTACAGATGTGGAATATAGTATAAGAGGATTAACAAGTCAGTAACCTTGTAACCAGCATTGTTGCAGCACCAGTTTTCACTTTTCGATCTGGACATAGGTTAGATTTTGACCAGAATCACTGGAATTGTTATCAACATTAATAATGTGTTTCATACTCTCTTCGAAGAGAAATGTTTAAGGTGGGAGTGTAAGTAACCCGAGCTAGGGGTGGGGCATTCATTGCTTTTGCAATTTTTATAGCAATTTTTTTTGACAAAAAATAGCCACTATTTCTCCAATAAAAACAGAGAGTTTAATTTTCTTCATACGGTGACTTTCGACAATTGCTGAATATCTGTCAAGGGTGTTCTGGAATTTTTTGACAACTTTTTCTCTTCATTTAAAAAGTTTCTCATCTAATGCCATAATACTCAAGACAGATCAACAACCGTTGATATCAACACGTGAAAAAAAATTAAGCTTTGTTTCTACTGTATCTTTGGCCAAAAAAGGTTTTGCTATAAAAACTGCTAAAACACCGCCCTTAACTCGCATTTCCTAAACATCCAACTTAAATCCCATTTATTTTGTTAAATTGTATCTTTAGATTAAATTACTGAAAGCTGCGTAAGAGTTTGACCGGTGCAGTAAAAGTGTAGTAATAAAATTAAACTTGTACTAAAACTCACAACAAATGAAGAAAACAAACAGGTCAAAATAATAGTTAGCCTTCAAGAAGTTTCTCTGGTCGTTAAAAAATGTCAATTCAGTTTGCGGCTCATGTCTGGCGTCATATTTATCTTTTTTAGTCGAGTGAGATCGCACGTGAGGTCAGGATGTTCAACTTTTGCAAAATGAACCGTTAGTGGACCTACGGTGGTCAGAGGGGATCCTTGAATGCATGTATACAAAGATTTATGTGGGATTGAAAATGTAAAAGGCCTTTTTTGTCCTACCCAAAATTCTACTATATAAGGGTTACCACTATTTGCTTACTACCAAATACCCTGTGTTTTCCAGGTTTTTTTTAAAGCAGTTGTAATTTTTTCATGCAGCAGAGATTGAAGGAAAGAGCATTACTAGATCTCACTTTTCATCAAAATGATTAGTGTGAAGTCATGTAACTTATGTCTAAAACAGTATTATTACTAAAGATGTATGAGGAGCTACATCTAATATGTCGTTCTTCTTGATGGAGATCTCTGCGTGAAGGAGCAGGATATTTCTTTCAGAATGAATTGGTTTTGGAACTACGGTGGTCAGAGAGGATCTGTGAGAGTAAGTAGTGTATGAGAGAAATGAGAGACCCCAATGCTTGTAGTGTTGTGGCCAATGGGATATAAATAATGACGCAGAGGAAAGTGAAGGGGAAGAGCTCCCTCGCTTTCGTTCTTCTTGATGAAAGAACTAGAGTGGAAGGTCATAGGCATGTTCAACTCTTACAAAATGAACTTTTACAGGAACTACGCTAAGAGAAGATATGTGAGTGCATGTATTGTATATGTATGTGTTTGTGTGTGTGTTACCACTGGGATGTAAATTATGTCGTCAAGGAAAACGTGAAGGTGGAGAGGTCACTGTCGTTCCTCTTGATGACGATCAGGATATTCAACTCTTGCAGAATGAATCGGTTTCGGAACTACGGTTGTGAAAATATGTTGAACAACAAGGTGTGTGTGTGTGTGTGTGTGTGTGTGTGTGTGTGTGTGTGTGTGTGTGTGTGTCACACGAAGAAGCTATTGAATACAGTGTTCTGGTGCGAGGCCAACTGGATATCTGCGTCCACTAAGGAAGTGAAGACATGGAAATTCCCTTGCTAAATGGAAGGATACTAGAAGAAATTTTTTAATTCGCTGAAATTGGGAGGAATAAGCAAGTTCTTTGGTACAGGTTATCCACCACTCTTTTCCTGCATGCAAATCCGGGTTAATTTAATCTAAAATTATATTTCATATTCCCTAACACACCAGTGTAATTAGTATATATGCATATAGCCCGAGCGGATAATAAGACGTGGTGCTAAAATAAGAAAGAAAAAAGAGGGTTAGACTAAGGCTTGACTCCAACTCAAGAGACCCGGGTTCAAGCAATGAACAAGTGCGTCAGTGATATTTTTTCTTTCCACAATGTGTTTTATTTTCTATACAGTCTAGTGCCATTTCTTATGTAAAATACGATATTTTAAGTATCTTTTGGGTAGAACTGGTACTAGCGTGTTTTAATAATTTAAAAAAACAACTGCTTAGGTGGCTACGTGGTCTAAGGCATCAATCTCGCAGTAGATGAGACTGCCAATGTCAGGAAAATTGAAGTTCGAACCTCGGTTGGGTGTAATGAAGGTGGTTTTTCCGATATGGTTTTCCACTCTCCCTCCAAGCAAATACAAGTATACTTCCTATAAATATAGCCTCCCTAGTCCCTAAAACCATTATCATAATTAATACAAAAGCGTATAACCTTAACGGGCAATAAGACGTAGTGCTAAAAGCACAAAAGAACATAATACTTAAGCTAAGAGATGTATTGGTTAACTAGAAAGACGCCCATTGATCATGCTTACCACGCCCCTAAGACACAATGGATATATATTTCATGTGATATAATTTGTTCATGAATTTATGTCTGAACAAGAAACCTTGAATAAAACATTCAAGTAGTGACTTCCATTGCGGAGTGGAATGCTGTCAGCCTTTCAAATAAATTCAAGAAAAGGTGTTGTTTTTGTATTTTAAAAGAAGGTAAAAGAGGGGGAGGTGAAAGTAGTTATCATTTTTTTTAAATTGTATACATATAATAGTGTAAAGATTTTTTTTAAACACACAGTACACAATGAATTTAATTTTTGCTGCATTGAGGGCAGTGCCCTTCTACCACGTGTCTGCACAACTACACTGGATATCATCTTTGAAGAACTGTGTGGCAACTATTGGGGAAACAGTATTGTCATTCTCTTGTTTTCGTGTGTTAAATTTTCCCTCGAATAGAACACGAGTTTCGCAACGCAGGTTAGTCGAGGTTGCCAGTAACTCCTTCTTACCCCAGCACATCACCTTCCGATATAACTAAGATTGAGGAGATTTGGCAACAGTTAGCCGAGAGAGAGCGAAGATAAAGCTTTTCTCCTTAAAACCTGCAGTTTCCTCAGAGCTGATATTGAGTGTAACAGACGATCACGGATCTAGATGTACTCGTAGGTCTGTTACCTCCCCGGGGAGTTTGATGTAACCCTTAAGGTCATAGGTTGTAAAGCGCTCACACTCCATTATTATCTCGGGTTCGATCAGAACGGAGGAAGAAAGACTGTGTTGCGCGTCTGGCGGCGTCAACTTGCAGGATAATAGTTCGTCAACGATTTGAAGGGAGATTTTTATTTGGGGGTGGGACGCGAGTAACTTATAACTACTTTCGTGTATTTATACTCTTAGGTAAAAATTTAATATTTTTTTCCTAACTACAAGTCCAAGATACATTTTTGATTGAAACTTTTTTTTTTTGCACCGCGTCTTATTACTCCACTCAGGTCGTAAAAATATGTATTAATTACGTTGATGTGTTAGGGATGAGGAGCCATTTGGAAAAAAATTGCCCTAGAGCACCCGGCCGAGATTATAACCCCGATCTCCCAGTCACCAGCAGTCCAATCTATTACTATAGTGTCGCCTTAGAGTTTAGACCCCTCAACCACCGAAGCGGGTATTAAATCGAAACTAATAAGGACGTTCCACGCGTCGGCAGACACGTGAACTAAATGTCAAAGCTCATATAGTATGATTTACCGGAGACGGGTTTCGAGTCCCAGGCCTGGTGTCATAAGAGTGGACTTCTATTAAATGGTCCCCTTCTTTTCTTCCACGCAAATTCGGGTGAATTTCCTCCGAAATATATCATCTTAATCACTATCCCATTAGCGTAGTTAAAGTGCGCACGTTGCAGTCCAGAGGGGTATTGAGACGTCACGGAATAAAATAAAATAAATAAATTGAAGGAAAAAAACTTAAATTTTTCCAAAAAAATAATTGCTATATCAGGCGTGTCTCTTCTCAAGACTAGCAGTGATTAATTACAAGATATCCTCTGAATGCGACCAGCCTGTGACCAGGCGAAATGTACCCAAATTTGCACGGGGGGGAAAAATTTAGAAAATAAAACAGTGCACCCGATTCGAACCAAGATTGATTCAGACATTAAGCAATTCAGTCGATTACAAACATGACGAATCAGACTACGCAACCGCCGACATAAGTTCACCCGATGCGGTTTCCCACTCCCTCACCAAGCGAAGTCTGGCGAGTTTGCTTTTAAAAGTTAACACCCCGTCACAATAAGTCATGCTACCAATAGACAGTATTAATGTTCTAGCACATGAATAAAGAGAAAATAAATCAAATGGTGATGGGTAAATACTTCTCTTGTCATGTTTTATGTTTGGGAGTGTAGAAGGCTCCACCTCCCTACCTAGTCGTAGGGTGCGTACTCACGTCTTTATGGTGTTGTTGAACTTGAGCACGGTGTATAACCGTCCGGTACCACTGGGTTATAATATATTATGTTATGTCGAGAACATTCTACGTTGAAATTACACCTTTCGCATGTCATAACGTTCAAGAGTAGTGTTCTCTTAATTGCGGCCAATGAAGGAACGTTAGGGGGAGACGTTATTGTATAGGGGGGCGGGATAAAATGGATGGAAACGCAACAATATTGACAGTTATGGTCATGTGCAAAAAAGTAAGAGATAGTTTATAACTACAGTTTTTTTAAACACGAGCTTTCTTTACACAATACCATATCACCAGACAACATACAGTGTCGTGTCGTGGAGTTTTTCCAGTCATAACAGAGCTATTAAGAGGGCTTATTTCTATTCATACCCCCACGCGTTAAGAGATGAGAAAGGTTAAATTTGGAAGAAAAAAAAAATATATATATTCGCATTTCCGTAAAGAGAGTGAAAAAAATATTATTGATAAACCACACTCGATACACCCAACCGGGACTTCAACCTTTATACCCTCGTCATCGGAAGCCCAGTTTATTGCGAGTGTATGCGTAAAGTCATGTGACCAAACATGTTGGTTTAGATCGGTTTAAAACTGTAGCTGTGATATGTTCTCTTCCATTCTGTCCCCATTTGACTAATCATACATTAGGCCCTGCTCCGCATACCTCACATGGAAACATATGTCTGTTGATACCCGACCAACGTAGTGTTCGCTCCACCAAGCAATGAGAACAATGTTACATTTTTAAGGTGAGATGGAATGAGGACGTGAGATAAGGCCAGTGTTTTTGCAGTTTTTATTGCAAAACATTTTTTTTTGTCAAAATTAATAAAGTTTGCTCCAGTGCAAACATAGAATTGTTTTATAAGTATTGACAATAGCTCTCAAAAGTTACAGCTGCAAATAAAATTACTTGATTTATAAATATATTAAAATTGTCTGGCCCAGATGTGGAAAATTAAACTAAACTTATCTATTGAAGAAACACTTGATATATATTACACAAACACTACAAACATACGTTTACCTCTGCTCACATTCCCTTCCCCACCATAAGGGAAATACATCTAATGGCGACGCATTCCATTCAAATTACAAGTCCCAAATCACGTACTACTCTTCTCGGACTTGAGGCGGGGAAGTGAGAGACCTTGCAGTCGCTGTCCCGCGTCCCCACCCATATGGTATGAAGAAAGCCAAGCAGCAGATGTCGACCAGGGGTAAGTGAACACCCGTGTGTTGGCAACCTTGCGCCGACTGGGTCCCTGCCCTTGAAGAGCCGCCACACGGGGTCTTCCAGTCGGAACTGAAGAAGGGGGGTAAGAAGGGGACACACAGAAGAGGAGGAGGTGTAATTAACTAAGAGTCAACCTCCTGTCCTTCGCAGACAATAAACGTCTGGTAGATCGCATTCTTAGAGCAGGGCCATTATCGCCGTGACTAGGAAGCGCAGAATGTCTAAAAGATGTCACTCTAGTAATAAAGTGGAACTGCCAGTGGTGGGGAGATCGGGGTTCGAACCCCGGTCATGTGTACTGAGGGTGGATCTCATTAAATCATTTTACACTAATTTTCGGGCAAAAGTGGGTACACTCACTTTAAATTCAACCTTCCTCGTCACTAGCACATTTGCGTAAAAATACTATCCATGCATATAACTCGAGTGGATAGTTAGACGTGGTGCTAGTAAAAAAAAAGCCATTTCTATCACATTTGGCGGAAAAATTAACTGCCAAGCTACCAGGGTTCATCCTATCCTATAATAATTAATAGGTTGTTACAGAGTTGGTTGCAAGTTATTAACGCTAAAATTGATTCGGAGTTTTTTAATTGGAAACATCTTGTCCCCCATGTCCCTCCTTAAGCAGGTCCTGGATGAAAGTAGAAGTGGTGGGTGTGGGAAAGGGGGTTGGGGTGGGGACTGACGTCACCGTCTATGTCTTGGGCACAGACAAATAATATACCCGGACACTCAACCTCCAGGTTAAAATGGTTGCGCTTCTTTTGGCAGCTTGAGTCCTTCACCGCTAGGATCGCTGTGGTTAGTCCTATCATCACCCAGCAGTGACTCTAGCGAAGCCCAGTGTTGAAGGACTCAAGCTGCCAACAGAAGTGCAACAAAACCCCTGTAAGGTTGATAGTCTGTTTCTTACCTGTCTGTGGGCTTGGGTTAAAG
Source organism: Timema poppense (assembly GCA_902141375.1). Classification (NCBI taxonomy): domain Eukaryota; kingdom Metazoa; phylum Arthropoda; class Insecta; order Phasmatodea; family Timematidae; genus Timema; species Timema poppense. The sequence continues at coordinate 145,635 of CABFOV010000677.1, forward strand.
CACAGGCATATATCGGTGTGGCCCTGACATCACGTGGTTTTTTTTGACTAGGATGAACTTAGAGGATCTTTTTAGATGATTTTGCGAATTAAAGGAAACACTTTTATTTTACCCCCCTAAAAGGAGCCATTTCCCATCGTACTAAGACTTGATCAAGTCTCACAATTTTCAAATAAATATTAAAATAATGACGGAACCAACCAGCCCCACAGTGTAGTGGTCAGGGCACCTGGCTAAGAACCTAGGAGTCCCGAGTTCGATTCCCGGCTAGAATCTTGGATATTATTCTCGAAAGGGGAACTATCCTACCCAAACTGTCACCAGGGTTTGGTTAGTTAGGCTTAAGTTAGGTTGTAAGTGTTCCCACTGGTTTCCCACCCTCATACTATCACCATCAACTCATTTCATCTCATCGGGACATGGAAAGAGCCTCCAAGGAAAGGATGTTCTACTAGTATAGTATGATTTAGTTGGGAAGAACAGTAGAAGTTAGTTACTAAAGTAACTAAAACAATTTTAATACACGCATACATCAATTATTCGTGTGATATGCTGCTACCACTTTTGATAGATATTATCAGTACCTATAAAATGATACAAATAATATAGTAAAATATAATCAAGGCTGGCTGCAAAGAAATATGTTAGAATTTTCTCTACTGTTCTTCCAACCAAGATCAGGGTATACATTCGGGCGTCCCCTGGGCAAAGGTACATTAGCACTGGCTAAGCTTTCCACTACTGGGTTACGAATGATGTAGCCCAGACACGCATTGCTATTATTATGGAAATATACATATAGCATACATACATTAGCCGGTAATATATATTTTACAGGAATTAAATGCGTCAATAGAGTATGTGGTCGCACTGCACACGTGATACACCGGGTTAAGAAACAACTTTTTTTAGTAAAAAAAAAAAGAAGTCTCGAGACCCACGGATAGCTCAAGTGAAGCAAATGGCTCTCTCTCTCTATTTATTACGCAAGGTCCGGCCGGTCGGATACGATCTCCTTCCCCTCACTACCCTGGGGGCAACAAACCAGTTGGTCTCTCTCGTGTTTCCCGGTAACGTTCCTCCCGGTTATAGTAGTAGAAGAAACAAGTCAGTGGACTGCTATTTCCTGTCATTGTCTCAAGAGGACAAGGTCGAAGTGCGCCGGTGTTTCGGATCGGACGTGAGATGCATCGTCAATATAATACCGGACACGACGACGCGCTGACCCTCTAAGACTCAAGTTTAAGGTTAGGTTGGTTAATACGGGATACGCCTCCTTCCCAGTTTCGTCAGAAGCTCTTGGAGTGGTCGATGACCAAACAGACTTTGGACTAGAGAGGGACGCCCACGGTTACTTGGGACACCGATGTTGTTTTTGTCAGCGAGTCTCACTACCAGCCATCGGTATTCGCATATGAACTAATTACTCCCCCGCTACAGTGGCCGAATGGTCTAAGGCAGGGATGTATGTGTACACTTACTTGCCCTACACCTTAGCTCAGTCGGCAGCGTATCTGTCTCTTGAGACAAGGGTCTCGGGCTCGATTCCCGGTATGGACGAAAAATTGATTATTAGGGAATTGTGATGTATTAACGGCCGAAGGCTGGATGTTGTGTCAGTTCTAGATGTAAGTTAGTTTATAAGTCGTATGCTGATATAAGCGACCAGTGTGTTCATAAACCGCACTTTAAACCCCTCAAATAAATTTTGGGAAAAATATAACTTTACCTTAAGGAGGGATAAATACATTTTTTTTTTTTAATTTGTGAAGTCAACAACTTTTTAATTTCATTAATTTTTCTTCAAAATTAATTTTTAAACTCACATAATAGACTGACATGAATAAGTTTAATACAGTGATAATGCAAATCAATCATAAACACCTTAGTGGCTTTGTTTGTTCTTTAAGTTCGTTCATAATATGTATATTGTATATGATGGGGTGCGAGATGAATGAAACTGTGAGGAGGTGATTCTCAAGAGAGAAGACAGAAGCTCATCAGTATGTCAGTTTATAAGATCGCTTAGCCTAAGTTTTCTGGTTGAAAACAAGTGCTCGAATAAAGATGAGGGTGCAAACAATGCCATATAATTTTGAACATGATTTACCAAGTTTGAAAATTTTGATTTTGGCATGGTTTTATATAAAAAAAATACACTTTTGTTGTTTTTAAAAGAGCCTGATTTACAACTCAACCCATATTAATTATTCATCACGCGGGCCGGATTGAACACACGGGCCGTAGTTTGCCCATATCTGGCCTAGAGCGTCACTCTTTTATCATACTGGCCTGCTGCAGACGGGGAAATCGGGATTCGAATCCCGGTCGGGTCTACTGAGGGTGTTTTTTTCCCTAAATGGTTTCCCACTTTCCTTCTATGCAAACTTGGGTAGATTACCTCCTAAATGCTTCCTTCCTCCTCCCCACCACATCATAGTAATAATCTTATATAAGTATAACCTGAACAATTAGTAAGACGTGGTGATAAATAAAATAATTAATTAATATAATATGCTAGAGATTATGAAAGTAACATTTAGAAGAAGTGGGCCTGAATTATCGTGGAGGAAGTGCATAAAACTATTTTCTTAACACCTAAAATACACCCGACCAGAATTCAAACACCAATCTTCCCGTTATTGGGTATCCAGTCGAACAAGAGAATATCACGTTAGACCGGGGGTCGGCAATAGGTTGATCGTGATCGAGCGGTTGATCTCGCAGCAATTTTCAGTCGCTCGCGTAAGAAAACTACATATTCACTAAAAGGTAAGCTTACTTTGCATTATTTCACTATGGTAAAGCTTATAAGATAGGGCCATAGTGTAATGAGTCAAGGTAAGACCGCTGCCTTTCAGGGTAAACTGAGTGTGCATTTGATTTATTTTATGTATTTTATATAAAGACAGTAACCTAAGTATTGGAGGAAATATTGCATTTTAGGAATGAATACGTGTATAGAAAAAAAGAATTAAAAGTAGAGTGGATAAACGAAGGGGGATCACGGGACCTTTGATAAATGTCAATGTCAGCCGAGGCCCAAAAAAGTTACCAACCCTCCCTGCCTTAGATCATCCGATCACCAAAGTTGGTTTCTGATGTCTTAAAAAGAAAAGATAATAGTTACGGAACCATATACACAAACGTATCCGTTTGTTCTCGGACCCTCTGCTTCAGAGGTCAGACGTCTTGAGCCGAGAGTAACACAAAGGGTTGATTTCTGAGAAGGATCCTGTACAACCTCGAAGGATGTGATCTGTGACCGAGACTACAAACTATCCTCCCGGATTTTTTTAGTACCCATTTGTTTATTTACGAGTCGCTTGCGTGTACAAACGGGATAAATTGAACATATGCATTCATTCAAATAAATATTTCGTCGGTGCTTTTGTGTGTTTTAATCATAGAATCTTCACACAAAAAAGGATCCCCATTGTTTAAGAAGGAAAATAAAACGTGAACCAACTATGAATTAGAGACAAAATGATACAAGATACAGAAAAAATAGTGTTTTTTTCCCTCCTTTTTTTTTTACGCCTCAGAGACAAAAGATGCTACACAAAGGCCACAACATTTTTACATGACAAATGAGTTCCTTTTATTTTCTTATGTCCCGTTTAAAAAGATTTTCCTTGGTGTGTCTTTTTACATTTTAAAAATAAATTACCTCAGGTATTAATAATGCGACTTTTTTGTTTAGCAAGATTCATCCTTCAGTGAAGTATAATATTGAAATCTACGACTCCGAAATAAACTAACAAATAAAAATAAATAATTGTTTTTGGATACGCGTCAATGATATAAAACATATATGAAAAGTACCGGGCAGTTAAGTGTAAATTCACATTACACACATTTTCCAGGAAACAACTTTTACATTTCAAACCTAATAAGGACTTCAGATCAAAGATGTCTTTTAACCATAATCTAAAGTGAATTATAATTGTCTAACAGATGGAAGCACTAGCTAAATTTAGTTAAAATTGGACTTCCTCGTTTCCCCCTGTACCCTGTTTACGTATTTGTTGTTGTTTTCTGTGTAAACCACCTTATTATCCCTCTGGGTTATAGTCATGTTGACACTAACGGAATAAGGATGATAAAAGGTTGAATTTAAGGGAAATGTACTGGTATTTATATGTAGAGATAGTAGAAAACAATTTTAAGAAGAAAAAAAAATCTCAATACATCAGGTCGGAATTATAGCCTCAACTTCTCCGTCACAAGAAAATCAGACCAAGCACACCAATGTGGATTTATCTTAAACGTAGAGATTACACCTTAGACCATGCAACTACCGAGATGGGTTATCCCGTATTAGTGTGGAAAGAAGAGGGTAAACCCACAAGTGATAAAAATCACATGTGGAAAACTATCACCCAACCAACACTCAGCCAAGATTCGAGCCTCAACCTCCACCCCACCAGCAAATCAGTCTATTGCAAGCCTGACCCTCTATACCTTGTGACCACCGGTGTAAGATGACTATAAATGATAAACATGTGTAAAATATCAAGTATGTTTTCCCCCATCAGTTTTATTTACTGCAGATGTTACACCGACTATCCTTTATTTGCTAATCTTGTGTGAAGCCATTTGTTACTCTGGACAATGTTCATCATTATTATGTCATGGGAGTGGTACAAAAGAAACACGAGATTGGATCCGAACCTTGCCTCATCACCGAAGTAGGACTAAGGCAACAAAAAAACGCGTGTGAAACTAGAAAATTATGGACGTTATGTTGTTTTTTGCCCTTATGTTTCTGCCATTGTTAATGATAAGTTTCACTGGGCAGTGACTTTAACGCTAGTGTAAGACGCACGTAACCCATATTTCATTGCACTGACTTACTTACACGCTGACAAGAGATTTTTATTTTTTCTACCTCGTCTTTATAAAACAAACTACTTAAATTTAATAAGGTAAATACACATTTGTCAATGTCGGAAGTTCTAATGTAGGAGGTAGAAAAAAACACTAGTGAAGCTGGAATTGAAATACATGGATCCAACTGGGTTGATCTAATCTTTTAAAATAAATCATTTTAAGTTGTTTATTTCCCATTCTATAAGAAAACAAGATTCGTGTATTTCTAATGTTTTTTGGGTTCCTTGGATTCTTTTTAGATTATTTAATTAGTTGGGACCAAAGATGCTTTTTTTTAAAACTTAATATATTTTAAGGAAATAAGTTGCATGGTGCACCACACAGACTTTCTCCCGCTTTTATCTTAAAATATACATTTTCTAAAAACTCGTTAGATTTGTGAAACGAAATAATACATTTTCTAGTACTACAACTTTATAAACAATAAGTTATTTTTTATCTAAAATAGTTATGTAGAAATGATCAAAATTGGAAAATTTCCCTCGTCTAAAGTGCCCTCAAAGTAATGTTCATGATAAAATTAGAATTTTCATCTTATTTACAATAATAAACAGTTCTAGATATAAAATTTAATCAAAATCGTTTGAGAAAATTTCTAGAAAATCGGTTGTTCTCTTTTTGCCCTTCAGTAAACTACAGTAGCCCCATGGCTTCTTTGGTGCTGACTGACAGCTCACAGCTGACTTCTGACAGTCAACATTTAGGTATACACTAAATTTTGACTGTCAGAAGTGACAGCTGCTAAACACATGTTTTTTCAGACCATATGGTTTGGCGTAGGGATACAAATTTGGTCTGGTAACTTTTCAAAGCCGTCAGCTCTCAGCTGTGAGCTGTCAGACACCACCAAAGAAGTCGTGGGGCTACTGTACCCTTAAATGTAGGGTTAAATATATAATTACAAAACCCCTTATGGGACCAACCCCAGATACCATGTTTTAACCCAATCGGTAAAATAGTTTCGGGTCCAGCCCGAGTTACAAACAGACGGCGTTGCGAAAACAATTTTTTTGATTTCAAGGGGTCATGAAACTTCGACATTTATCAAAATATTGAGTACAATTTTTTTTTTCCATGATCACAATACTTTATCTCCGAGGTGTCGAGGGAAAGTAAAAAGTCATATCTTTATGTACAGTGGCATAAAGCGTTTTTCTTTACCTTAAATACCACGCGAGGGTAAACCAAAACATGTTATGAATATAAATGGAGTAGATACAAACTAAACAAGATGATTATTTGTGCTAAAATTAATTGAACTAAGATTTCTAAAGAATATAATATAGTTTGTTAATTTGTTTTTCAAGGTATTTCCACACAACATGCATTCTCCCTCACCACTCCCCTCTCATTGACAATTGACACGTGAAAAGCACGGATTCACGCTTCCCCCCCATTTGACCTCCAACCTATCCTCTTTGAACAAGATTTTAACCTTAGTTCCAATAGTAAAATGGGGTTCTCATATCCGTTAGGAATGAAGATAGCATTGAGACTTGTGAGTTACGGTCCCGTTTGAACTAAACGCGTACATTAATTACGATAGTGGGGTAGGGACGAGGAAGATATAATTTCAGAAGAATTATACCAGGTCCATCATGAAGATAGAGAGAGATAGGGAAACTATTTATTAAAACACTTCCTCAAATCACCCAGCTGGAATTCAAATCCCGAGTTCCCCGACACCAGAGAGAGATAGGGAAACTATTTATTAAAACACTTCCTCAAAACACCCAGCTGGAATTCAAATCCCGAGTTCCCCGACACCGACAATACAATCCAACAAGAGATTGACGCGGTAGATTATTTGACCACCGATACGGGCGAAAATCAAAATATATATTATTTAAATTTAAAAATAACACCTGAACAGGGGATTCTAGTCCAGGAACTTTCACTTAGCACACTAATGCTCTACAACTGAGCTATTCAGGTATTGTCCCGTGTACAACGTCATTTTCACTCAAAATATAAGGCAGAATATATTTGCTCACTGCCTGATAAACACACACGTGATTACGGTATATTTCTTGAGGCGTGAACAACTCAGTAGCTCACCGTGACTACGTTTCAAGGCAACAGGCGAACGGTTCAACTCTATATATAATATTCTTCGGACTTATTTTGGTGGTAACAAGCAGGAAGGGTAAAATAGGGTGACTCATATGGTTGTATAAGCCTACACATGACAGCATTTACAATCGAACACTTTATTGGAGGTCGAATGTAAGCATGTATAATCAAGATTAAGGGCCAGTTTCATAGTCAAATTTAGTAAGCCTCAAGAGCGGCGCTACACTAAGTACAAGACGACACCTACCTAAGACAGAATGGAATGGGCCAGTTTCCTATGCGAGAACGGCCCATTCCATTTGAGTTTAGGTAGGTGTTGTCTTGTACTTAGTGTAGCGCCGCTCTTGAGGCGTACTAAATTTGACTATGAAACTGGCCCTAAGACTGGCGCTACGGGTTTTGTTGCCTCGTGTTTTTCTTAAAACTGGTCACCTGCATCCTTTTCCATCTTACACACCCCAACCCTCTCCACCCTACTGGCCCCCTACACTCACATTTTAAAATCATGTAAAATAAACAATTATATTTTAAGTCCGTACGAAGCTTCTTAATTTCTAAAAGAATCAGAATATTGACCAGCGAAACATGCGGCCATTAGACGAGCAATAAAGCCGCACAAAATTTGATATGGCACAATGTTATTGATCGTCTGGAGGATATATTGAATGATTGTGCAATATATTGTATCCTCAACAGCTGTTTAAAATATACTGCGCAATGGTGAAATATTGGTGGGTTTGTAGGTACTATTGCACAATATAGCTTCAGTTCAATACAAGATTTCAAGGGGGAACACGCCGGCCCAAATAATTATGTGCAAGTTTAAAAAATTATTGCCAAATCTATTAAATTTGACGAAAGGAAATTTATTGATCAATGCATTAAAGTGTACTGTACCATTTCTTCAAGCCGCATCCATATCACTTAAAATTTTGAATGAACTTAATTAGTGCACAATTCTATTTTTGAATTATTGAATTGTCTAGAGGGAGCGTCAATAATATTTAACAATGTGATTGAACAATATTATTGATCACCCAGGGCTCGCTAATGTTCTATTTGTATTTGATAACATATAATTATACTATTTTATTATTTAGTAGCACGTCTTACTACCCACTCGGGCTATATGCTTAAGTACTAATTAAGTAAATATGTTAGGAATTGGGAAGGTTGTATATAGATAAAGTGAGCCTGCATTTGCAACAAGGGAGAATGGAAAAACATTTAGGGATAACCACACCCAGTTCACCCGAGCGAGATTCGAACCTCGATCTCCCCATCCTCGGCAGTCTAGCTCAGCATGAAAATAACGTGTTAGCTAATTACGGCACCGAGGCGGGTATATCATCATAAAATAATCAATTCGAAACATCTTCCTAAATAAATATTCTATTTGAAATAGATTCGAACCATTTCTATTATAAAATATTCTATTAGAAATTTGAAAATTTGATTCCCACATGATTAATAAGTTTTCTTTATTTTGTCCCTGAAAATTGCGTCTTTTAATCACACACATTTTGTACACCCACATTCAAATAAAGTTTACGATAAGTAGGCAAAACAAAACATAGTTACACGCCGGACGCAGCAATGAACCGCGGGTTAAACCAAGTACGGTAAACATGGCGTGCGGGCGTGCGACGAGAGGTCATTAAACTGAAAGACAACAGGAAGGCCAGGGGGTGAGGGAGTTGAAAACGTTTCTGGGAAATATCACTAACATAAGTCCATCCAGCGTAGGCGTGATGGTCCCTGAAATATGCCAAAATATATTTTTTTAGCACCGCGTTTAACTACTCGTTTGGATTGTACTAATTACGGGTAATGCATTAACGACGAGGAAGGATGAATTTGGAGGAAGTGTACCCGTAACTGAAATATGCCAAAATATATTTTTTTAGCACCGCGTTTAACTACCCGTTTGGATTGTACTAATTACGGGTAATGCATTAACGACGAGGAAGGATGAATTTGGAGGAAGTGTACCCATATTTATGTGGAGGGATAATGGGAAAAGCTATTAATGAAGAATTACCCTCAATACATTTGACCGGGATTCGATCTCTTCAACATCGGCAGTCCAGTCCAATTGACTACCAGGATGGGTGATATTTTATTTTTTCAAAACGTTTTTTATTTTTTATTGAGAAAACTGTAAAAATACTTATCATAATGGGGATGGAAGGGGACGTGAGAAAAGGAGAGTATTTCTCACAGTCTTTTTACCAAATCTTTTGTCATCAAAATAAATAAAATATCGCTCCAGTGAAACAAAGTTTAATTTTCTTCACGTGGTGACCTCAACAGTTGTTGAATATCTGTCAAGGGTGTCCTAGAATTTAATGGCAGCTTTTTTCCTTCAATTAAAAAGTTTCTCATCTAATACTGCTCTGCTCATGATACACACGTGGTGACCTCAACAGTTGTTGAATATCTGTCAAGGGTGTCCTAGAATTTAGTGGCAGCTTTTTTCCTTCAATTAAAAAGTTTCTCATCTAATACTGCTCTGCTCATGATACATATTCAACAACTGGTGATATCAGCATGAGAAGAAAATTAAACTATGATTCTAATGGAGCAATATTTTATTCATTTTGGCCACACAAAAAAAGTTTTTCTACTAAAAGTGCAAAACAATTAATTCAACTCATGTCACCGGGTGTCAAAGAGACATCGCTTGGCTTTCAGCCCAGACCAATGCGAGTCCCATGGATGCCGCAACTCACTCAGTCGCGTTCACTCTACACAAGTAAAGTAGTCGCCCACCCACCTCAAGACACACATTACCAGCACAGAAATGTGTCACTGGAAACAATGTCAACGGTTCTATTTCATGTCCCCCCACTCAACCCTTCAGACAACCGAAGAAAAGATGGGCGGGGAAACTTGACAACACAGCAGTTGTCGACAGCCACAGATTTTACCCGGGATCTTGTAACTTATATAACGACACGTTCAAGGTCGACTTAAGGTAACATACAAGATCGTTATTTCTGTCGTGTATACATGTATAAAACAAAGGAACATGGTATCGAATCAACCCACATGCCCATTTCGGTACCTTTCCCTTGCCAGGTTGCCGTTTACAAAGAGAACATCAATCTTATTCGCCGACAAAGTCAAACTTGAGTCATAGCGAAATAAACTTTGGAATATGTATTTTATTTCATAATCTATACTTAAATTACCACTGCAAACATTTGATTGAGTTTTTTTTTTCAGGTATTTAACGAGTACCTCGTACTATAAAACCTCTATCCAGGCAGATACACCTTCACTTGGAATCCTGTACCTGGATTCGAACACGGGTATTCTGGAGACCCTTAAAGATAGCAGCTGAAACGCTCAATGTTTTTTGTTATAGTTGAATTTTCGTAAGAAGGGTTTTATTTGAGAGCTAGACAAGTTTTTTTTTCCACGTATTCATACGTCAAGCTATGTTATCTGCAATTGTCCATTTTATAGATGTTATCGATATCAATAAAACAACAATATCGTAAAATGTAATCAATTTTGTTCACAAATAATGTGTTTGTATTATATAAAAGCCCCTTTCTATTGAAATTAGACTGTTTGGTGTCTTAGTTCAGGCTAGTTAGTTAGGTTGGCCTTGTGTTGATTTATAACCTCGCTATTAGAAAGTGTACATTAATTCTCAAAATAATAATAATAATAAATAAATAAGACAAACAGCTTGTATTAGTCACAGCTGTGTATGATGACATGAACCCTAAATCTTGTGTGTCTGTAGAAACAACAACGAAAGTGCTCGTTCCGCTTTCTCGTGAAAAAAAAACACAACTCCGGTGCAAGTGAGATGCTTACAGTGCGACTGCGCGATAGGGTCAAAACCTCCGCCGGTGCAATGGAACACTACATTACCTGGAGGATTCCCCCCCTAGAACGAACCTGCGGTCACGAGAGAGTCAGTCACTTTATTATATCATACCGCGCGATAAATCACTCCACTCTCGTCACGCTAACGAGATAGCATTGCTCTGTCGGGAAACCTGGGAGTTATCAGAAGGGAGTCGAACCGAAATATGTATAAGTTTTGGTTCTATTTCCGGTTCCCCAATCCAAAATGTTATTTTTTTTAACGCCGCATCTTACTACCCGTTCGGGTTATACACTTATGCACTAATTACTCTAATGGTTTTAGATAAGAGGAAGGTCATATTTAAAGGAAGTGTAACCGCATTTGAGTAGAGAGAGTGGAAAAACCATTTTGAAAAACTACCCTCAGCACACCCGACCTAGATTTGAACCTCGATCTCGCAGTCATCGGCAGTCTTGTCTCCTGCGAGAGTAGCGCGTTAGACCACGTGGCCACCAAAGCGGTTAATAGGAATATTCTATTGTTTGACACCTTGGCCTAAGCGGTAGTGCGTCTACTGAGCTAAAGACTATGGGTTTTATTCCCGCCACTGCCGAAAAATGTATCATTAATGAAATGTGAGTTTACCCTGCCACAATTATGAATTAACGGTCGGGAGTCTGGGTTTTTGTCTGTTCCAGCTATATATATATAAGTGTGTGTGATAATAATACACACATATATATGATCATAGACATATATGTGATAATACTCATATTTATTATAATAATAAACACATAAGATTGAATCGCACTGCTGATCGAAATGTTATCATTCGAATGAGCTTCATAATCTCGACCCTAAGTCATACTTCCCCCTCACGGTTGGCCTGACAAACACATGTATATATGCTAGTATCCATCTGTGTTTAGAGGGTCTACATCAGAAACTAAGTGAAATAAACGACGCGCTGGCCTCTAATTCATTAGGCAGTCTCTCTAACACAAGTGCTCGACAGAAGTTTCAACCAAGAACCATTTTTGTAAAGTATGTCAAAACATGAAGACTGCACAATCGAGATTCGGTCCATAAACCAAGCAGAAGAGGTCGAGTGAGAGCGAGAAAAATAGGTAGGAAAGAGGGGAAGGGCTTCAACCTGTCTTTTCTCAGCGTGTCATATCCCAACCGCTGAGACGGTCAATTTTACAAACTAGAACAATAATAAAAACGAGGGGGATGGGGGGGGGGAACCACTAGCGAAGTGAACCACTTCTAACCGGCATCCACCATCAATGATACTACGCACCAGTTTTAATAGTGGCGTACCGCCCCCCCAGCCCCCCTCCTCTTACAATCCTTTTCGAATCGTTTCTAGGGCAGTTTCTCTATTAGTCGTAAATCCGTAAAGGCGTGGAGGACTAAGTTTAGAAATCGTCGTATTTGTAAGGGGTTCAAGCGACGAGTCATCCGCATTGGCATAATTTTTTAAAACTAAAAGCGGTATTGATGATCATATTAGCACACTACAGAATCACTCAGCTCTAGAAAAGACACATAGCTCAGTAGCCCGATCACCATCTTACTGTAAAATTGAAACCCTTCAGTTTCGCCGATGATAACATCCATGGCCTTGTAGTAACCCTAAGGTGCTATCGACTGAACTGAGATGATTTGACTTCAAGGATTCCTTCTCTAAAGGTCTAGAACGGCTGCGGCCAACAATAACCGGAGGTGCCTAGCCAGAGGATATTTAGTGGTGATGAACAATTTAATGCCATTATCGGTAGAAAGTCTGGTGGCCACGATGGGAAACAAGTCACCTCAATTCGAGGTTTCCTTAAACCACCACAGACGTAGGCCTACCCTCGGTTGTCCAGGTCACCAACCCCAATCACTAGATAACTCAAGACCACAGTGGGGTAGCTCGGGAACACCCCTCTGGCTACCACGTCCTGGCTCCAAGACCAGGAGGTGTTTGTCCTTACATTTGTAAAGGTCACATATTTGGAGAGTAAGTGAGGAACTCAACTGTAGGGATGGCCAAGATATACCCTAAGCGTTGCCCTAAATTTCCCAGGAGGGGAATCTTGTCAAGGTGTCAAAAACATATATCTCTGGCTGAAGCCAAGCACGCACCACCAGTAAGTGGTGGACGGGAGAGTCACCTTCTCCCGCCACCAAATAGATGAGCTTCCAGGGTTTTAGCCATCGGGTGGACGTTGCCCGGGGACCGCCAACATGGAGGCACCCTGAACAGATTTTATTGACTCGAGTCCAAGGGCATAAAAAAGCTCATTTTTCTATGAGGGTAGGGATCATCTAACAAATTCTAGGGGGTTCGGGACCCCCCCAACTCTGCCATTTCTTTCCAGCTTTCCATAGTTAGCAAACAAAGTTTTTAGTAAGTGGGTATGTGGACATAATGGGTGGGGGAAGAGTCTACTTCTGACAGTTGTTCTGTTATTTAATAAGATGCTTTTCTTAGAGTGAATCCTCAAGTAAGATCTTACAGGTGATAGCAAAAACGTTTGCCTCCTTTTCTTGAACCCCACTTATTCGGCTCATTCCAAGAAAGGTCCTTTGTTTTTCAATACCATAATGTGAATGTATGAGAAAAGAAGTACAATATTTGAAATGTTGAGATAATTTTACAATTGGAAGTTTTAGAAGGTGTATCTTGAAGGTGGATATTAAAATATTCATTAACTAATATTTTGGTTGACGACATATACAATTAAAACTGTATTAAGAGTAAAAAACTTAATCATTATATTTTATATGTATTTATGTAAACAACACTCACCTATAGGGTGGCTCTCAAGGTCAAATGAGGATTGAACTAGGGACTAGCACATCCAGACCCAATGAGTGATCCAATACTTGCCCCACGCTACCTCCTCAAGTGTTCGGAATATACAACTAGTTTTTTTTATCACCGTGTCTTACTACCTGTTCAGGCTATAGGATAATTACTCTAATAATAATAATAATAATAATAATAATAGCCTTTATGTATTACGCGGGGTTAAGGCGTTAGCCTTCTCGTCCACTTAATCAGTGTAGAATACAACATACACTATTACATTTATTGAAATAAAATTTAATAAAGAAATATTCAAATAAGTAGAAAAACATTCGCACGCTCATTCACACACTCATATAAAGCTCAAATAGTTTCAAGAACTCAGTTTAGCTTATTAGTCAAGATACATTGCTTAACCGCACACTTGAAGGGGATTCTAGATGTTAGATGACGAGTAGAGTTATCTAGTTTGTTCTAAGCCTGTGATGCCAGGACAGTAAAGGAACGAGCATATACTATGTATGGGAATACACATCTGTAGAGTGGATTCTGATCTAGTAGCACTCTTATGGGGTAAGAATGCATTTTAGAGGTAATCTACTCACATTTGCGTGGAAGGAGAGTGGGAAACCATTTAGGGGAAAAAACTAATTAGAACTGACCAGGATTCGAAGCCCAATATCCCTTGTCATCAGCAGACCAGTCTAATATCATAGGGACTCTTTGGACCGTTCGGCCACTGACGTGGGTTAAAAATTGTAAACAACTTCGTTATAACTTCCTGGAATCGAACCAGGTTCCCCTATACTTGTAGCAGGCCACTCTCAATCACTTAGCTGTTGAAGGCAGGACGTAATGAATTAGATGTACCCGAGTGAAAATAAAACCTTTGTTTGTAAAACCGTGCTACACATCAACTAGAAAGTAATAAAAGTAAAATGTTTCGGCGTGGTTATGGTGGTAGATGAAAGGGTTTAATTAACACGCCGTGCTCCATTTGACGTGCGGATGCACAGTATTTTTAGTTAGCAAGTCGAAGTAAACAAAGCTGTTACTAAATCACCAGTGTATCTGTTTAACTCCGCTTCGCGGTCAAGAACTTTGGCCATTCACTAATAATTGTGTAATTAGTTTGTGTCTACACACTACAGCTAAAAACAACGCATGTTCATCCATCTTTTGAGAGATATATTTTTGTGGGGAGGGATTTTTTTTAAGCTCTGCGTCTTACTATTCGTTCAGGCTCTACGCTTATGCACTAATTACGGTAATGGTTTTAGGGATTAGAGGTAGTATAACCGCATTTGCGTGGAGGAAGAATGGAAAACCATTATGGAAAAATCGCCCTTAGTACACTGGACCGAGATTCGAACCTCAATCTCCCCGTCATCGGGAGTCAAGTCTATTGCGAGAGTAGCGCGTTAGACCACGCAGCCGTCGAAGCGGGTTTCAAGAAAGTGAGTGGTTTTTGACGAGTAGTTTTGGATCAAATAAATGTTAACCATAAGTACATGATAAAATATTACGTTATTCGTATCAATGATATGTGATTTGTTGATGCCAAATTAAATTTAAACTTTGCTACAAAAGAGGGGGAGGGGGGGGATCCAATTCATTTCTAAAGTAAGTCTGAGAAGAATGTGTAAATCTAATAAACTACAAAACAAGAACTAAATTCTTACCTATTTCGCGGATACACAAGTCTTACTACCCGTTAGGTTTATACGAATGTGTACTAATTATTAGGCTAATGTTTAGTACACAAAGAAGGTTTAATTTAGTTTAAATGTGTCCACATTTGATTGACGAGATAGTGGAAAACCACCGCCAGTGCATCCAACTGTGATTTTAACTCTGATATCCCAGTCATTTACAGTCCAGTCTATTGCGCTAGTGACGCCTTAGACCACATTGTCGCCGATGTGGGTATATTTTTGTGTTTGTAAGTACTATAAGTACTGGTTTTCGCCGTTTGCTATGTCGTAAATGGAAAATTCCTGTTACAATCTTCATATTCTAAGAAGAAAATAAAGATCGTATAACAATGATATAACAACAAGGGCAACAACTGGAGATCCATCCCACTATTATTTTACGAACCAGCTAACCAGCTGTGAAAGTAACTCTAGTAAGAACCAGTACAATATAAAAAATAATAACAGAAGCCAAGTTTACATACATCGATGTTATAGCCTTCTTTAAAAAAACAAACCATATTTAGACTATTAATGTACGTAAGTAAAATGTCAGAGGATAACTTGCCTTTTAAGGTCTTAATTCTGAAACGGGTGACTTCAGCATTTACCTGTAACAAAACAAGAAAAGAAAATTAACGATTAACAGTTTTTTTCCCCTATGTTGCCGTGAACTTGTTAAAGGCCACACTACTTTTTATTATTATGACATTTAATGATCCAATTAAATCGAAATACATTATTTTCTGTTGCAAGAGAAACGCTAAAATCTCAATAATGTTTAAATAGATTCATATAAAAAACTATTCAAGTCCATAAACCAGATTCTAATATCCACATTTTTTCTATTAATACTTTAACTGAGGCCGCCATTATGAGCCCGTCTCACCCCACAGATAACACCTAGCTAAGGTAGGTAATACAGCTTGAACCAGAAGTCTTAAGAGCCCATCTCACTCCACAGATAACACCTAGCTTAGGTAGGTAATACAGTTTGAACCAGAAGTCTTAAGAGCCCGTCTCACTCCACAGATAACACCTAGCTTAGGTAGGTAATACAGCTTGAGCCAGAAATCTTAAGAGCCCATCTCACCCCACAGATAACACCTAGCTTAGGTAGGTAATACAGCTTGAACCACACGTCTTAAGAGTCCATCTCACCACAAAGATAAAACATAAAAGTGGGAATTTCATCTCGAATTAGACGTTGCATCGTGGTGTGGTATTTTTATTTATCTTTATCATAAAAAGGGGAATTAAGACCAGTGAAACCTTTTTACCATATTTGAAAACATAGAAAAATTTTTAAAAATAGCTATTGAAAAAAAATCACTGATTGGGTGTTGTCAAGTGAAGAATGCAAAAAACTGCACTTCAAAGATATTTCTGGTTTTAGCGTAATTTTGTATCTATTATTTCGGTTAATGGATCATGAGATAGGCTCTTTAGGAAGTTACCTACCTGTGACGTCATGGTAAGTAAAGATAGAATTTCCCATGTCAATGTATTTACGTTTTATTCAGCGGGTTTCGAAAATTAGTTTTTTTTGTAAATGTATTTTTTTGTAAATCATATACATCTCAGGCTATTTGGTTTATTCTCTAAAATAGCCCGTAGAAAGCTTCGTTTCAGGATATAGATTTAAAAAAAGTCCGTAGAAACAAGTAAAGGGTAATTTTGAAATGCAAATCAACGTTGTCCAGGCAAAAATAGAAGCTTGGGTGTTTATACTAGTCATCGTAAGAGGGAAATGGTTATCGGTACATAGGCAAGAGGCCTCGCAGGGTTAATTGTTCATTTTCTTCCCGCGATTTTTTTTTTCGCTGTATATTGGCGTCTAAGTGTGATAGTATTTAGAAAACTTGGGTGTGTCAAGTTAAGATGCAGCCCATCCCACAGAAGAGCTTTGAATTCAACCAAGCTCACGTTAAGAAAAAAATCCAGAGTTTGAATCCCCAGTCAGAACTTTATTTTTCAAACATGCGAAAATTTAACGGACTTAAAAAAAAGTATTATATTTGTAATGTAAGACTGTGGTTCACTATTTATATGTTGGTTAAAACAAGGAGCTACTGATGATTGTAATCCAAGAGATGAGGTTGATGAAATGTACCCGCTTTGCATCAAGAGAAGAACTCCATGGTTTGAACCTGAAATCGAGCTAAACCAATCGAGTGGCCGCCGTCATCAGCGATGATAGTGCCAACATTTGCCGTTAGAGGGTGTCATGTAGTCAGCATGGTGAGCACTCCAGTCGTTAATCTCAGTTTTATACACCGGAAATACTACTTGCTCATTAAACTCCTAATTTGTCCTCACAAAGCCGAGTTCTGACACCGTTCGAGACCCAATGTTTCAGAGAAAAATACCGGAAGCGCCGGGAATCAAACCCGGAATCTCTGGATCTAGAGAGGACGAGAAAAACACAGTGAGACTAATATGTGAAACACGACTAGGATTCGAACGCCAACTTGCCTTTTAATTACGAACAATTAAACAATATAAGCTTCATTGGGTATTATTCATCTGGTGTTTAGTACAAACGATCCCATCTTTGGAAATGCTAATGTGTTTTAATGTATCGTACGAACGCACTTGAAAGGCAGCCAATTCACCACGGCTGCCAACTTCTCGCCATTGTTTTTACCTTGCCCGCAGTGTTGCACTGGTCGAAATACTTAAATATGCGTCCTCCAGCTTCCATATATAGCCACGCTAAGCGCCACACAGGAAGTAGTTAAAAAAGGTTGCGTTCGTATGAGCGTGTTTTAATTAAGAAGGGGTAGGGTGATGGGGGGGAATAAAACAGGGCCCCCCCTCTTAATCACCATCAGGGTTATATTCTATGGCATGAGCCCATAATCGAACAATACCGACCGAGCGACCGACACCACTAGCGAGGATAGTGCCAACATTTGCGGATAGATGGTGTCATGTGGTCAGCACAAAGAATCCTCTGACAGTTAATCTCAGTTTACAGAACTGCTACTTATTTATTCAAGTATACTAGCGAGGATAGTGCCAACATTTGCGGATAGATGGTGTCATGTGGTCAGCACAAAGAACCCTCTGACAGTTAATCTCAGTTTACAGAACTGCTACTTATTTATTCAAGTATGTCTTCATTTGTCCTCACGAGGTTGAGTTTGATCCCGTTCCAGATCAACAACTTCACATAACAAATTTGAAAGCACCGGGAAACGAACCCCGGGACCTCTGGATCTGTAGCCAGGAACTCTTGACTACGCTTACATTAATTACGCTAGTGGAAACGAGATGAGTAAAATAAAATTTTATAGGAAATGTACTATAGAATGTTGCGTGGAAGCATGGTGGGAGAGTATTTAGACAAAAAAACACCCTCAGTACAACCTACCTAGATTCAAACCCCGATCTCCCTATCATAGGTTATCCATTNGGGAAAGTATTTAGACAAAAAAACACCCTCAGTACAACCTACCTAGAGTCAAACCCCGATCTCCCTATCATAGGTTATCCATTCTATTACTAAAGTGACACGGCAGAGTGCAACATCTGGTAACATTGAATTATTATTTTTTGGAACTGTCGATGACGGGGAGATAGAGGTTTGAATCTCGTTTGGGTGTATTGAGGGAGATTTTTTCCAAAATGATTTTCACTCTCCCTCCACACAAATGCGGGTACACCTCCTTAAATATAGCCTTCCTAATGCCAAAAAAAAATCAGCATAATTATTATATAAGCGTATAACCGGAACGGGTAGTAAGACGTGGTGTTAAAAAAAATAGGCCTAGTAACAAAGTTACAGATTAGTGAATACGTTGTAAAACAGGCTTCCGTCGCGAAATAAAAAAGAGTGCTCTACCTGAAACTCGAGAGTCGACGTTTGTTCTCTTTTTTTTTATTATATTGTGTTACCGTTTTGTTTTTTTCTGTAATGGCGAGATTATGCTCGTAATTACAATGATAAAGTTCTCCGGTAGGCGCGTGGTCTAACGCGCTACTCTCGCAGTAGGCTAAACTGTCGTTTGGGTGTACTGAGGGAGATTTTTTCCAAAATGATTATTCACTCTCCCTCCACACAAATGCGGGTACACCTCCTTAAATATAACCTTCCTAATGCCAAAAACCATTAGCATAATTAGTATATAAGCGTATAGCCGGAACGGGTAGTAAGATTTGTGCTAAAAAAAAATAGGCCTAGTAATAAAATTACAGATTAGTGAATAGGTTGTAAAACAGGCTTTCGTCGCGAAATAAAAAAGAGTGCTCTACCTGAAACTCGAGAGTCAACGTTTGTTCTCTTTTTTTTTATTCTCTTGAGTTACAGTTTTATTTTTTTCTGTAATGGCGAGATTATGCTCGTCCTCAATCCTCGACCGTTCATTCTTCCTAACCGGAAACGGACGTTGAGTCGACGAACAAAGCCAAAAGCCTCGACAAAATAGAATGAAACAATCGGCTGAATTCACATTTATCTCATGGAGCGTGCTTCATGTGTATGTGTGTGTGTGTGTGTCTGTGAGCGACCTTGGGTTGCCGGCAGCATAATGACACATTTAATCAGAGTACCACGAAGCACATTAAATTACCAACAAAAGGTACGCACATTTCTCACACAGCTTTAGTATAAAACTATACTATCTATAAAACTTTTTTTTTGCACCACATCTTACTAACCGTTCGGGCTATACGCCTATGTACTAATTACGCTAATGGTTTCAGGGATTAAGAAGGTTATATTTATAGGAAGTGTACCTGGATTCACGTGAATAGAGAGTGGAAAACTATCTAGGGAAAAAATCAACCTCAGTACACTCAACCGGGATTCTAACCCCGATCATCAGATCATCAGCAGTCCAGTCTTTTGGGAGGGTGATTAGACCAGCGGTTCCCAAACTGTCTCGACTCGCGAACACCTTTCACAAACATCTGAATTGCACGAACCCCCTGGTAAATATCCATAGCCATGCACCTAATTTTGTACCTAATTTTTAACAAATCTAGTTATTAATTGTAATCATAATGTTTAATACCTTTAAATTAATATACTATAGCTCCGGTAGGTACTTTGGGATACCTCACCAAATATAGTGAAATAATATTGAAACTACCTAAGTACAAGTTCAAATGATACTATACATTATTTAAAAACTTAAAACTTAAATCTAAATAAGCAAAGTAATGTAGCAACATTTTCTTAGCTCTACTGTCACAATATTATCACATTTCACATATTTTTAAAATGGTAATGAAAATTGCTGCTTTGACATAACTGAAAATCACAAAATTCCATGTCAATTTAAGTTTAAAAATTGTTTACAAGTGTTAACAGCCTCTTCGCGTGACTTAGTGAGAAGGATGCGCTTGCTTTGGATGGAACAAAGCTTTAAAGTCAGGAACCACAGAGGATAATTTATTTATTTTTATTAAGTTGTTAAGTTAAAATTAATATGTACTGACCCACTTCGGTGGTCACGTGGTCTAACGTGCTACTCTCGTGTTGGACTATACTGCCGAAGACGGGGAAATCGGGGTTCGATCCCGGTTGAATGCACTGAGGGTGGCTTTCCTTAAATAGTTTTCCACTCTCCTTCTACACAAATGCGGGTACAATTCCTTAAATATAACCTTCCTAATACCAAAAACCATTAGCATAATAAAGTACATAGGTGTATAACCCAAATGTGTAGCGTTGAATGTATATATACATTCAACGTGGGTAGTAAGATACGATGAAAAAGTCAAAAGGTTGTTTCAGGATAATTGCGACCCAGATAAACGGGGTTCTAGTGTAGTTTTTCTCCTGACTCGCTGTTGTATATCCTCCTTTTTGACACTAAACTCTTTGAAGACGTGACACCTTGAGGAGCGTGTTTTGGTATTCTTGTCACTCAAGGTAGACATTGATTTTAATTAGAAATATTTCCTACACGACCAGTTTGTCCCAACCATTAAGGTTAGGTGTGCGTTAGCATGGCTTTATTCTGACTCGAGAGGACGGGGTACAAGCACCGATAGAGGGCACCGCTTGTGGGTTTCAACCCCTCAGAGTAGTTTGATTTACCATCCTTTTTCCAGGCCAATTGTAAACAACATCTATTCAAAATTAACAGTAGAATAATTTCATGACTACCACGGAACACTTTTCTTTGTTTAAAACAAAGAGAAAAATAATTACTTTGAGTTAGTTCTTCCAACCTAGTTTTTAATTAATTTAAAAAAAATCCAAATTTTAAAATTCCGTCTTCTAGATGCACATGTTTGTGCACAGAGGTTACTAATTTTTTTTAAATTCAGACTTCTACGTGCGGTAGATACCACGCAATACTTTTGAAAAACAAACAAACTTCATTTATTTTTTATCAATGCGTCTTACTACCCGTTAGGGCTATTAGACGCTTATGTACTAATTACGCTCATGGTTTTAGAGATGGTCAAAATTATATTTATAGAAAGTCTATCCGAATTTGCGTAGAAGAAGAGTAGAAACCATTTTGGGGGAAAAAACCTCAGTACACCCGACCGAGATTTGAACCTCGATCTCCTCGTGATCGGCAGGCTAGTTTATTGCGAGAGTAGCGCGTTAAACGACGTGGCCTACGGAGTGTGTTTCATCACCCTCTTCATCCTAAGTTCATAAACTAATTGTAGTTGTGTTATCCTGGAGAGGCACTGAGAATCGTAATAACAAACATAAGAAAATCTACCTAATGTTAAATAGCGATTGCACCTAAATTGGTGGGCACGCGGACTATACGTGTGATTAGCTGGGGATGACGTAGTTAGGTTACGAAACCCACCCTGAAACGCTGAGGGTGTTTTTTCCTAAAAGTGATCCCACTTTACCTCCACGCAAATTCGGGTAAACTTCTTCTATATTCAACCTTCCTTATTTCTAACAGATTAGCGAAAATAGATAATACGCGTATAGTCCGAACGCTGAAAATAATAATAATCCATGGTGAAAAGACTAACAGAGATACAGATAGAATTGTTAGATCAACATTTTGGGAAGTTCGGGGACACACAGAAAAACAAGCTTCCTCATAATCTCTATT
>CABFOV010000678.1:0-73606 GCA_902141375.1 Timema poppense
TACGTGTTATATTGATGTATGATAGTTGTACCCTTAAGTGTAAATATATATATAATTTGTAAATAGTAAAACACGCTACATTTGTATATAAACTGCCAAGTATGTACTTGTACTTGATTTATTTGACAACATTTCTAATAATCTGGGATCTTGGAAACAAAACACGACATACGTGTGATTTGTTTTCCTTCTGCCCTAATTTACATCCATATTCATCAAATAGCCTGATCCAGCTTTATGGCACACAGCGGATGGACTAGGGTGGGAGGAAAGCACAGCTTTTTGGAAGGCCTGAGCTCAATTTATTTGAGACTAGTTTTCTAGATATTCATGGGCCAAGAGTCATTAGGTATACAAAGGCCTAGTCGAGTCAGTGTGTATGTCGTGTGGGTTAGTGTGTTAGGGACCAGTGGTGGAGTTGTGAGTCACACTGGTGTCATACCTTTCTTTGGAGGAGGGGATGCCAGATAGTGAAGAGGGAAAACAGGATAAGGCAATAGAATCTCAGCCAAGTGAAGCAGAAAATGAACTTTCAAGAAAGAGTAAAAGGAGCTCTACCGAAAGATGACATAAAAGAGTGGTGGAAGAACGAGTGGAAGAGAATATGGATGAAAACTCTATAGTGGAACGAAAAGGTAAAGAAAGCAGTGAATGCTAAAAACAAAGTATTTAGAGAATGGTTCACAAAAAGAATGACTGAGGATATGTATAGGGAGAAAAATAGAAATACAAAGAAGCTATCTTCTTTGTATTTCTCTTTTTCTCTCTATACATATCCTCAGTCTCTCGTTCTTTTTGTGAACCATTCTCTAAATGAGAAGGGAGAAAAACATGGATGAAAGAGTGGACAAAAGTTCTACAGACTGATGTGGAAGGAAGCAAGGAAATATTGTGTAGCCAAGTGAGCCATATGAGGGGAAATAAGAAAAAGGTCCAAATTATGGATGAAAAAGGTAGGCTAACAGAGGAATTAGGAGGTAAAGAAGCTGTGGAAATAATATTTTGAGATATTGTTGAACATAGAGGGGGATGAATGTATACAGAAGGAAGAAGAATAAAAGGAATTAGACAGAGAAATGGAGGAAGAAGTAGCAGACCTAGCCTGGTAGGAGGTAGAAGAGGCCTTGAAAAGGATGAAGGGAAAGGCACCATGAGTGGACAAACTCGCGGGGAAAATAACGGCAGCAGGAGAAATGGGTATATAGTGGTGGTATATAATAGTAAGGGCAGTGTGGAGGGAGAATAAAGTGCCAGAGGATTGGACAAAAGATATTATATTACCAATATTCAAGAAAGGGTATAAGAAACGGTGTGAAAATTAGAGGCATAACACTGATGAGTCAATGCGTGAAAATGTATTAAAGGATTATGGAAAGGAGATGGGGAAAAGCATGAAGGAAAGAGAGAGGAACAACATGTTCAGAGACAAGAGGTCAATATATTTAATATTTGGAATTAGTCAGTTGATTTAAAAGAGATGAGTTTGAAAAGGATCTGGTAATTGAATTTATGGATGTATGGATTTATGGTAGTGGGGATAGAAAGAAAGTATGGAAAACCATGGAGAAGGCTGGAGTAGGAGTGGCTAGGAGAAGAGTAAGGAATATTATATATGCTAATGTGAAATGTGTAAATACAAAGCAAGGTGATAAAACTGGATGGAGTAGAGGTGAAAGAAGCAAAGAAAGTAGAGTATCTTGATAGTGTGATTGAGGCGAAAGGGGCCAGCAAAGAAGATATAGTGAGACGAGGGCAGAAGGGAGAGGTTTTATACAGGTGTGTAAGAGACCTACTATGGAAAAAAGTGCCCCTTAAGTTTAAGGAAGTGTTGTAAAGGCCATAATTAATACCCGTAGTTACGTATGCAGTGGAAACTTGTACTTTGGATAAAAGAGAAACAAGTAAAGTGGAGGCCATGTGAATAAAGGTTATGAGGATAATGCTAGCTGCCACCAGAAGAGATAGGATTAGGAATGAATATGTAAGGCCAAGAGTTGAGATAATAGGATTAGGAATGAATATGTAAGGTCAAAAATTGGGGTAATAGGATTAGGAATGAATATGTAAGGTCAAGAGTTGGGGTACAGGAGGTACATGAGATATTTGAGGAAGAAAAGATGAGATAGTGTGGACACATGATGAGGATGGAAGGGAAAAGGATTCTAAGGAAGAGAGTGAAGGAGCAGCAAGTAAGAGGAGAGTGGAAGAGAGTGCAGAAGGAAGAATGGTGGAAGAACAGACGGAGATGAAGGTATTTTACTAAACAAACCCTGCCACAGGCTGAAAACAGTTCATAACTATGATAATGAAGATAATGATTTATGTTTATTTGAATATCTTTCATGGATTTAATTTCCTTATTAATTCACATATATAGCTAATTATGATTTGTTGAGATTCAACTGAATTATTGAATAATTTAATGAATGTGTTTTGTATTGTTCAGTAATCACAACCTTTGACGTTTCATATGCATGTTCACTATTGCATATTTAACCGATAATGTGCTCCAATATCCTTAAAATAACACTGGTGTGGACGGGCTACGTCCCTCTGGCATGTTACAATATGAACTGGACCTAAAATTTGTAGCTCACATTGGGTTATGCATTTCAAAAATTATTTCAAGCAAATACAAAATTTTCAATAAATTTAAATATTCCTGATTTACAGGTCTGTATCGACTCTGATTAAAAGAATATTTCTTTTGTGTGTAATAATTTATAATGGGGAAAACAAAATCATATTTTTGTGTTTAGGTTTCTCCAAGTGAGTTGGAGTCAATCTTGTTGACTCACCCTGCGGTGAAGGATGTTGCTGTTGTTGGTATCCCTGAACCGGTGTTCGGGGAGCTACCGCTGGCTTACATCGTGAAGCAGCCGGGTGTAAGCGTCAAGGAAGAGGAGATACACAAGTTCCTTAATGGTACATTTATTCCCAAGCGTTGATGTTTTACTTTATGATACAGAGAAAGTATGAATATTTTACCTTGAGAATTATGATGGATATTGACTCTTCATGTGTGCCCAAATCATAAGGGTGGGTTTTACCATTCTATGTGGCTGTTTGTCTGTACTTATGTCAATAGCTGATTATGAAGAATTTTTTTTCAAATTTGATAGTTATGTTATATCGCCATACCTTGAGGTGAAATGGTGCTCTAAAATCATACTAGAACAGACTACATTGAAACTTCCATACATCATTTAATTTCAATGATTCCTGAATGGATCCCATTTATAGAAATTATTCGATGTCCTAGCTTGCAACCTTAGGTAATCTAGAGCATGCAAGAATGAGGTAAGCCTAAGAACTCATACTGTCAATTGTTCTGAATTGTAATCACACACGCGTATCAGATCATGTTTTCATAAACATGATTGTTTTGCCGATAATCATAGCATAGAGTACTGGCAAAACCAGTAACTTATAGGAAACATCCCTCCTTTTTGGTATAAAACAGCATTTTTAGAGTTTTTAGGGGGGAAGGACGCCAGTTGTTAGGAGACTACTTCGAAGTGCTTTACATATTAGGCTACCAAGTTACAGCAACTTCGACAGCTTGAGCCCCTGTTCAGTACGGAGGAGGACGACCTACATCCTCTTGAAAGTCTGAATTAAATACCAACTGTGCAAAGCCGGGTGGCCGTGTTACCAGTTATTAGTTATCACACAGAAGATAGTTCAGGGAACAGAACTGCTGAATAGAGACATTGATAGAACTAGGACCTTTTGATAAACTATTCCAATTAGTTGTTAAACCTACACCACATTTATATACTTGTATGGTAATTAATCTATTTCAATAAACAAGATCAAAGCAAACACTACAATTATTTAACGCTGCCTACCCATCCCACCAAGCCATCCTGATACATCAACCCACGGATTGGGAAAGTGTTGACAAAATAAAACCTGCATCAATAGTTCCTCAATTTACCGTTTTCACACATCTATTGGTCATAATGTTTAGTTCCGAAGAAAGTTAATCCAGGACTGATTGCTTTTAAGACAGATAAACAAAACACTCGAATGTTAGGATGCATTCGTAATAATAACAGCACAATTGTGCCGCTCATTCTCCAGACACATCCTCTTTGAGGAATGTAAAGGTGGTTTTTACCCCCTAACCACATAGATGTATAACAGCTTCTCAATTATTGTGTGAACAAGAGTTTCAAGCTGGCATTCAGGAAGCAGCTAGTGAGAAGGACTTTGTTTAATGGACGCAGGGAAAGAAGTTCCAACCCCAGATAATCAGCCTGTGGGCCATTCACTTTGTTTAGGTGTGGTAGCAAAGTACCAAAGTCTACAATCCAGAACTGTTTGGTAAAGTGTGGCCACGTGAAGAATGATCAAGGGTCAAACGTGACTGAGGTTGACGGAAGTAGCGAGTATGACAGCACTCAAGACGAAGATTAGGTTCAGCTGGATGCAAGCACCGCTATCATAAACGTTGATGCATGTGTATCTGTGAATCAATAGCTCATGATGTGTGATGTTCTGTGTGTGGAAGAATTGTGCAGTGAGTTGGAAAGTGTAAGCTGTTTGGAGTTGCAATGTGATGATGGTGATAATGAATCCGACCCCCACCCAGTGCAGAGGTTTATAGAAGCACTTTGTGTGTTAGTCCATGAGAGCGTTCATGTATGCTCACCACGATCAAAGACCAAGCAAACTTCATTACTATCAAAAGTTTATTACTCAATTTTAAAAGGAAAGGTGCAGATTAATGACTTTTTAAAAAATTAAGTAATACCAAGTTGACTTGACAGTGGAAATGATATCATTTGTGTAAGTTTTTGATTTGGCACACACTGAAATTCTGTAAGACTGGTCTTTAATCAATAATATTAGATATATTTTGATAGATATTTTAAAGTATAATGTGGAATTTTTTAAATTCATAATAAATGTGCAAAAAAAAACATTTTTGTTGTTGTGAAATTAACTACTTGAGTTTTAAATGACAATTATGGTCAAGTTTGTTAATTAAAATGTAGTTTAAAAATAATATTCCAATAATAAATACAAAGTTCTCTAAGAACACTGGTAAAAAGATTGAGCCAGATAATATTATAACCACATTGTGACCAATTACAGAAGATGAAAAAGACACTTTACCTAGGAAATTATTTGAATTTTTCTCAACCTTATGGGTTTAATTTGTGGGATATAGAAATCTAGCCATAATTTTTATATTTAATGCACTGTACCACTTAAATCTTTTTTTTGCCATGTTTAACAGAAATAAAACTTTTTATTTAAAGAAATCCAATCCTTTTATTTACCACAAAGCAGGGGGTCTATACATACATAGATACAAATCTGAGCTTTTTATTAATTTTATATAGGCTCCTAAAACAATGAATCAATCTCGAGGTTTCACTGTATTAGAATATATTTGAGAAATTATCTGGATGTTAACATTTTTCATTACTTGAGAAAGTATCTAGAAATTAAAACTGTATACTAATCCGTACTTTTACAATATGATCCTATAATTCTTAATCAACCATCTTTTTTGTTCTTTCCCCTCCTCATTTTTAGGAAGTTACATGTTTTTTCTTTTTTTTTTTTCTTTAAGCGCTATTAAAGAGCAAAATCTAGTTAAAGGAATTGGGNCCTCATTTTTAGGAAGTTACATGTTTTTTCTTTTTTTTTTTTCTTGAAGCGCTATTAAAGAGCAAAATCTAGTTAAAGGAATTGGGAGGTAGCACTTTACATCAGGAAGCAGTCCTCACATTTTTTCTCAAGTGGAAGTAATCTAACGTGAACTGTGTTCCTCTTTCCATTATAAAATAAATGTTGATTATTTGTTTAGGTTCTGTATCTTCTGTCATAACATTAATGTATTTCTATTAAAGATGGGTAGAATATACTTGTTTAACTTTTATGTTGACATATAATCTGGTGTTACTTTCTTATTTTGTATGGCTCATGGCACCAAATCAATGATAAAACTTGTAATTGTTTTCAGTGGAGGTATCCTCATACAAGAGACTTCGCGGTGGGGTGAAATTTGTAGACTTCATCCCAAAGACATCGACTGGCAAAATTCAGAGGAAATTGCTGGCTCAGCAAACACCACCTCCCAAAGAGAGGACTTGTGATCTTGTCTGACAACTTTGTTTTGTTTTTAAGTGTAAAATTTGAGATTATAGTCCATTTGCCTTAGATTTGTTTTTATATTAGACATTTTTACTAAAATGTTTACTTGCCAAAGAGGCAATAGTGGTAAACTAGGAGCTTCAAACAGCATGCATGGGGGATTGTAAATTGTGTATAATGTATCCAGTAATAAATGCTAAAATTACACATTTATTTTAATTAAATGTGAAATTGGACTACTGCCTAGTATTCATTGTACCCGGTGTTTTGTAAGATAATTGTCTATGGCTCATTTTAGTATGTTTGATATCATTGCGAGTGAAATTATTTCCAGGTATTTTCCAACTTAGTTAAAATATAGTTACCAATTTTTTGTGTTTTTGGTCTATTTAAGGAAAACTTGTTTTTTAGGTACATTTTGCTATATTTAGAAGAAGGTAGAGGAAATATTGATGAAAACAAATAAAAGGGAACACAATGGATTTTACAATGAAAAGAACACAGTTCACACTTTACATTGCTGCTATTGGATAATATGGTTAATAATAGCTACTTCTTTAAGAAAATCAATTGTTACTGCTCAATTCCTTTAACATTTGTTTTTTTGGTACATTTCTTTAAATGACAATATTAAAGTTGTGGCAAGAAACAACTGTGACGAGTTATTAAAGAAGGGAAGGTTATTTTGCATTTCCCTCCCTCCCCCCTTCCTGTACTAATCCTCTGGCTCTTCTGTTATTTTTGAAAACTATTCTCTAGAAGTTCTTTTCTTTGCATTTACCATTTTCTTTACCTAATCCTTCCACTTTGGCACTTCCTTCTAGTTCTTCTTTCCACTTGTTCTTCCAAGAACCCTTTAAACCTTTTATATCCCTTCTTTACTCCTCTATGATCATTATTTGGCAGTGCCCCTTTAACCCTCATTTGATAATTGGATTTATAATATATTAAGCTAGAAAGTAAACGTTATAAATCACAAAATATCCTGTCTAAGATTCAGAAAATGATTAAACACCATTGCGTAAGGAACTCAGCCACAACCTCTGATTAAAAAAAAACCTTTTCCAAATCTTTGGCCTTTTCCTGAGTTTGATTTATGGAAATAAATATATAATATAAGATAGTTCAAGTAGAGTAAGGTAGGCAAACATGACTGTCCCAATAAATCTATTAATGGATTAGAACCATGTAGTTCAATATTTAATCCCAGCATTTGAGGTAATCTAAAAATAAGTGACAGTGCTAGTATCAATTGTCAAATATTTATTTTTCTTAAAGAGACTTAAAAGATTTGACTAAAGACTAAAATTTCTAATTATTCCTCAACATTAATAGATTGATGTGGTATTGATATTTTTTTAAACATAAAATGAAAATATTTGTATCTTTGATTGTAAACTATCTATGTGTATTATTAATTGTTGTTTATGTAAATATAACATATTAACCAGAATTTCATTATGTGTGATTATTACTGATAGTTGATCATATGCCTTTATAAATATTTTTAAACATTCAGGTTAAAATTATTTAAAAAAAAAGTGAAGTGAAAATATAAGCAAACCACCCAAAACACATTTACAGGTACTTGAATAGTTTGATGTCAAGGTTATAACTAGATTATTTATAATATATTAACATCCAATTGTTTAATTACATGTTTCTTGTATTCAATCAGAGCTGAATTAAGTCTTCGATTTGAGTTAGAATTTTTTTTTCAGGGTTCTTGAGATATCTCATACTTTTGTTAAATAGTTCTGACAGAACGAAATCTAGTTGAGGGATTGAGCAGCAACAATAGATTTTCTTCAAAAGGTAGCCACTACCTCATCCAGTGGAAGCAGTGTACAATGTGTTATAATGTAGTCCAGCATTATTATTGTAAAATAAATTTAAAATAAAAAATAAACACTTTCAAAACAAATTTTACTTTGGTAACATTACTGTATAAAATACTAAATTGAGTAATGTACAAACAAATTTAGCTTTAATGCAAGAGTAGATTTTTTCAGCACTGTGTATTATTATCCATTCAGGTTATAAGCATATGTACTAGTTAATTACTCAAATGTGTCAGGTGAGGAAGGTGAATTTTACAGGATGTATACCCACAGTTGTNTATTGGAAAAACCACCCTCAAGACATCTTACTTGGATCAAATTTTGATTTACCAGTCATTGACAATCATGTATTTTGTGAGTGATGCCTTAGACCATAAGACCATCGAAGTGGGTAGCAAGTGAAGATATTAACAAAAATTAATGAAAATGTGTTACACTTAAAAAACTTTGATTTGCATTAACTGTGTCACTTCACCTGTTTCAAAAATAAATTACAGAATTGACAACTGAGGCATATCCGATTCAAGATTACCACAAGGCAAGCTAGGGAGGTTCTAATGACTTTGCCCAATGGCTAGGGGGTTGCAACACATTCCTTTCCATTTGCCCACAAGTCAACCTCACTACACTCTTAGGTAACTTGAACAAGTACGCCAGGCATGCCCAAGAAACCAGCTATAGTGAAATGGTTGCATGACAACAAATAAAGGCAGATCACCAGAGATCTTAATTTGGCCTACACACAAAAGTCCAGTCAAAGTATTTTGACATAGCTGTGTGAACAAATAGTAAAGCAGCTAATTTGGCAATAGACATTAAGGGGGATAGGGTTAAGCCAAAAGTGAGTGCAAACGAATAACATATCAATAATGGCCTAAAGGCCTATTTATTTTAAGAGAATGGGATATTTTTCACAAGTAATTACAACACAATGTTATGAAGTTATGTCTCAGGCCCCATGCCCAATAGTCATATAAGTTCTTAACAATTCAAAACGATATAGTAAGCAATTGAATTGCGTTTAACTAAATAGGATATATTTATATCATTGGATAACATTATCAATCCCATAGTAAACATAGCAAATTGTAGGAAACAATACGAGTATTATAAGCTAGAATGAATACAACCTATCACATACATCTATGAACTAAGCCTTTCATAAGATAACTTTACAAGAATGATAATAAGCCTGTCTCGAAAGTGTATACTTCTAACATAACCTTGATTATAAAACATACTTTAATAATTAAACTAGTAACGTTTTGCTCATAGCAATATTCCATGATCTATATAATCCATTCACGGTAGGAGTTTACCTCTGAAAGGCCTTTTTCCCTAACATAAATCTACTATATAGTAGGATATTGGTATGAAAAAAGATCTTTCAGAGAGTAATTTCTACCGTGAATGGAATATAGTTGATCATATACAAAGTTATTGAAAGTATAAACTTCTAATATTACCGTAATTATTAAACATCCTTTAAGATAAACTTAGTAAAGCTTTGCTCACACCAATACTCACTCTTTGATCTATAGTTGATCATAAACAAAATTATTCCCATTCATCAATCCGGGGAGTAGGGGTATTTATGAAGAGAAACTAATTAATTACTCTATCAACTTTATCGACTGCAATAACAGTATATCCCTAACATTTCAAAAATACCTATGATACTAAACATCCTAAGTTACTTTTAGACTTACAACAACAATAAATTTAAAGGGAAAAATTTACATTGTGAGATAAATTATTATTATTATTATTATTATTAATAGCACCGCGTCTTACTACCCGTTCGGGTTCTACGCACTTACGCTAATATGAAATGGTAGGGTGATTGCGAGATGAAATGAAGGACCTACAGTTTAATGTGGAATCCGAACCACGGTGGAGGCCTGGCATTCCTCACATTCACAAGATGTCTTGTCAGAGGTGAAGGAAGGGTTTGGTAATCAGATAAATCTTTGCTGGGACCGAGGATTGAACCCCGGCCGCCAGCATAGAAGTCTGACACCTTACCCCTAGACCGGCAGGTCACCTTGTGAGATAAAGTTTAAAGAGAAGATTATATAATATATGATTAAA
This sequence comes from Timema poppense, assembly GCA_902141375.1. Taxonomy (NCBI): domain Eukaryota; kingdom Metazoa; phylum Arthropoda; class Insecta; order Phasmatodea; family Timematidae; genus Timema; species Timema poppense. The sequence continues at coordinate 10,044 of CABFOV010000678.1, forward strand.
AATAAATTGAGGTTATGTAGTAGAGAGCACTAGGCTAAATCATGGTTTAAATTAGGAGGGATAGCCAGCACACTTACCTAGGTGATACTGGAATAGAAATTGTTTAGATATAACACTAAAAAAACACATACACATTTTTAAGGACTAGCTTTCACTGTCACAGACAGCTTCATCAGGTCAGGAGAGTAGACTGATGCTTTTGGTTGAACTGCAAGGTTGACTGTCCACAGCTGACTGTTTTTCAGTTATGACATCACTGTATAAATAGCAGCACTATGAACAATGTTATATTGAATCTAATAATAAGTGTGCTGTTAGGAAGGAGAGGAATTATTTAAGGTTGAGGTTTTGTCTGGATTTGATGATATATTGATGGGCCAGTTCCCATAACCTTAGCCTGTAGCAGCACATGCCGAAACCCATAATCGTGACTTTAATAACTGTTACACAACCAAGGTGGTCAAATCCCTGAACAAAAGCAATATGCAACCCTTCACAACTAAGGATATGGGAGCTTGTCAGAGAGGAGCATGTCAATTTCCTGTTCCATATAAGCAGGTATAACCCTGAAAGGCCTCCTCCCCTTTTGCATAAACATTTTGTCTCTCTGGCCATCATCTCTTCCCTAGGAATTTAAAGAGTATAACAATCTGTACCCTTGTATTCTCCATCTGCGACATTTTTCAAAAACGTATCCCCTGCTGTTGGTTATGCCACAGTTAAGCCACATAGTAGATAATCCGCAAACAGATAGTAGGGAGTTTACTGTAAATATTAACTTATGTAGGATATGGGGAGAGATTGCAGGATGTTAAAAGTCCTGGGCAATGATCATAAGCTGTTAGTAGCGGACCTAAATAGTATTAAAACTGTACTAGTAGAAGATAGGAAAAGGCCAAAGATAAAGGACAAAGCTTAAGGATATGGATGTAAAGCATAATTTCCAGGATGTAATTAAAAATATGTTACCAATCACTAAAATACAAGATAGAAATTTAGAGTGGAATAACTTTAAAACTAGACTAAGTCAAGAGTGCAACAAAATGTGGTGAAAGAGTGAAGGAAGCGAAGACACGATGGTGGAATGGCAGAGTGAAGGATGCCATAATAAAGAGGGATAAGGCAAATAAAGTCAAGGATATAAAGAAACAAGCAAAATGAGGGCCTTATAGTAAAAGAGGAAGAAAGAATAGAGGAATAGATAATGTGAAGTCATAATAATGCAATTTGTTGGCAGGTTAGCATTTTGTTTACTTTAAGCTATAAGTTACACTTTGTGTAAACAATATTTTGGTGGGAGAAAATGATGTATACTACTTTTCATATTTAAGTAATTATATAATATTGCTAGTTCTATGGATAAATATTTTATATCAACCGCAGAGCACGCTGCCAGAATTTGAACTGACCAGTTGGCTGAAATTATTATAATATAGCAAAGTTAGTATTTATAGTATATTCATATTATAATTTGGAATGGCATCCATTTGCTTTTCTATCATTTACATGATATATTAATAGTGGGATAAAATAATGTTTTGAGTTCAACAGTACTTTTTATTAGAGCTTTAGTAGCTATAACAGGCACTTTGGCTCAATTGAGAAATGTTTTTGTTATTCTTATGGATAAACTGGTTCACTTTTATCCATTCAGAATAGTTTGAATATTTTACTGTTTAAGTATTTATTAAAATTCAAGCCATGAATTTTTTATTTAAAAACCTTCTTAGTTAATCTTGAAATCTATTTTTAGAATTTATTTACATTCATACAAAATGTTGATTACAAATATAAAATTATAGGAGTTTCATTAGGCCTAGGGTTTTTAATTTACATTACATAAAAAAACCTTACTCAACACTTGTTAAACAAAATATTTAGTTTTTATTTAGAAAAATTACAATTTGAAAATAAATTATCATACAAATTTTGAGTGTTCATTTTTCCCCCCCTGTAAACAATTTTTACAATATTTAATGTTATTGTTCATACCTATAACTGCAACAAAATCAAAGGGTTTGTCCTTTTTTTTGACTTTTCAAAAATTTGTTTGACTTACACCACTATTTTTAACTTAATAAAATTATAAAAATGTTTTAATCCTTTTATTTGAATCAAATTGGGAATGCTAAGTTTAAACTAAAATTATAAATCTGAAAAATAAATATAAGCCTAGAGTGGAAAATTGCTTTGACATTTTTTTCCTCATCTTGTTTCCGCAGGAAATCATAATTTCCCACTCGAGAATTTTAGTAAGTAAAAATGTCATGTCACTCCCCAGTACTAACTAGTAAATATATAACTCTTTGAAGGAAAACTTCTTTACACTTTTTAATGCACATTATGTTAAAATAGATATGAAAAAAGATACAGGAGAAGGATTGGAACAACCAGAAGTTTCACCAACGATTTTCAGATTTCAAACATTAAAAGATACTTAATTTATTCATAAAATATTTAATTTAATTTTACAGACATATTTCCCAAGTATACTAGTCTGCTAACCATGGTGTTATGCCAGTGTGCTCAAGAGATATTAAAAAAAGGTTTTCCCTAACAAATAAGGCTCCAACTTTAATCCCCTGTCATGAACATGTGCACATTCCTCTCAGATGTGACCATGCGAGATGCCCTCTCCGTTCCCACCACAGCCGCCAACTGCTGTACATCATACTTTGAGTATAGCACAGTCACTGTCATGTTGCTGTCAGCTCCAGAGTGGCGAGACTGGTTCGCTTCCTGCAAAAATAATTTATTTTTTATGCTGCAATTTTTAGCACGACATTTATTATTAATGACAATATAAATAGCAAGGATTTGAAGTACAAGAAAAAATAATGAAAACTAAATAATAGAAGATAAAGCTACTTGAGTTAGGAAATTAGCATTGTGTACGAAACAAGTTTCTTGATAAAGGTTTGGTGACATAAAAAAATATAGATAAATAAATGTGTTAGTTCTGTGCATGAATGATATTTTGACTTCGAGAAATTTTCAGGTGGGAAATAACAGTTTCCCACGGGAACGAGAAAATATTTTAAAGTGATTTTCCTCTGTAGGCTTATATTTATTTTTCAGATTCATAGTTTTAGCTTAATTTTAGCCTTTCCATTCATTCCAATAAAAAAAAATTGATAGTTTCAATAAAGTTAAAAAATATTTTTTACATCTACCACTACATTTAAGTCAGGAAAAGGGACAACAATTCTGATTTGGTTGCAGTTAAACGTATAAATAGTACATTTAAATTATGTAATCTTGCAAAAAAAATTAAAGGAAAAAATAAATGGTGTGGTGCAGCGCAGACTTTCCCTCCCTTTTATCTTAAGATAAACATTTACTAAATACTTGTAATATTTGAGAAACGAAATAATAGGGCGATATCTACTCACTCTATGGCAGAAGTGGCCAAACTTTTTAATCCATTGATCTACTCCAAAGAAGTAAAATCCTTTATGATCTACTACGAAACTATAGGCTTATATGGTTTGTTTCATGGGTAAAAAATTAGTAAATCAATTTTGTGTGTTTTAATAATAAAATTATATTGCATATAAAAACTGTTAGTCCTTTCATACACTGAAATTTATTTTTTCATAAAATGACCTAATATATGTAATTTCCCTGAAAAAAGTATTTTCTCTATAAACACTTGACTTTGAAGTTGATGCATGACACCTCACAACCTTAGGATAATTTGCCGAATGAGAGTTATTAATTACTCTGTCATAAGCAGGAATGAAAATATTCACTATTCAGACAGCTTCAATATTTCGATTTTCTAGTATTGATTTGAAAAAAATCTGCAAGTCCTCTGGTTCATTTTTCTTCTTTCAATCTTTTATTAATTGATTGACCAGGCGATTGACAAAATTGGTCCATTTAAGGCAGGTTTCACTGTATTTTTGATTATTAGAATTTTCGTACTCTTTAACTTTGACATTAATATAGTTCATTGTTTTCTGTTTTTGTATTTTCACTCTCATGTATATATTGTGGGGCTGTACGCCCATTAAGAAATATTCTTGCTTGTTGTAAAATCCTTTCAGAGTCCAAACCACTACTGAGTTTTTTTTCTTTTCAGTAAATATGCATATGCTTATTTGAGTCTTCACTCATTATTTGTACCAGTTTGTTGCTTGGTAGTGTAACACTAGCACTACCAGGTAACACTATAAATGGTGTATGAATTTGCTGTCCACATGGCGAAGAATGTCGACGTCAACTGTCGTAATGGTCATTTGGATTTGTGCCACAATATCCTCAGGTGACTACGATGGGTACACCAGTGCTTTGAGGTTGCACCACAAGAAAAAAATCGAGTGGTGTTTGATCTGGTGACCTAAGTGGCCATTCCACCCACTCATTGCACCCAATCCGCTGGTTAAGGTGGACTTTATTAAGTAGTCATCGCAACTGTGTCCCATAGTGTACAGGGGCACCATCACACTGATACTACAACCTCTATTGCACAAGAAATGTTGTTCTCCAGAAGCCTAGGTAAAACTGTGTCAAGAAACAAACAGTAACTGTGGGAAACAAAACAAAAAAGCAAGTGGCGTGCGATTTAGCACTTGCCCAAAGGTGATTTTTTTCTCAAAAGATATGGATAGGAGACATTTTTTGCAAAGAGTATTTCCAAATTATATTTAGCTAGTTAATCATGTGGAACTGTCCATATGCATGAATTTTAGCATAATATCTTATAGCCTGTTAAAATTATATAGTGTTTCTCTCACGCTTGGCGATAACTTTCAAACTCATGGACATAATTTGTGTATAAGAAACATTCAAGGGCTGAGCCAAGAACGAGTGAAACACTCTGTACTATTATATGTAGTGATTATCTTAAATATTAGCGATGAGGAAGGTTAAATATTGTAGAAGAAATGCTGCATCCACTTTTGTGTTGAAGTAAATGTGGAAAACCATTTAGTAAAAGCCAGCCTGAGTACACATGACCAGGATTGAAACCCCAATCTCCCCATCAGTGGCAATATAGTCTATTGAAAGAGTGACATCTTATATCATGCAGCCATCAAAGCGGGTCATGAAATATTAATTTTTCTGTTTATTTTTAACATTTATTACACTACTGGCTAAAGTATGCCGGGGTAACTGTGCAATTAATTACATGGTTACCCTCAGGCAATGCTTTTCTTTTCTTCAAGGAGGAAAAAAATCTCTTTGTTTTAGTTTTTCTGGCCCAGTTTTAGTAAGTTAAAAAAAAAGAATCAAAAATTTAAAATTTCAGCTTCAAGATGCACATGTTTGTATATATGAGCTACTAAATTTAAAATTTCAGACATTTGTGTGTATTAGCTACTGTGCAATGTTTATGAGAGACAGCAAACAAACTCTTCAGGTTATTAATTACACTATGCTGAACGATTTGATATAAGTTTCAAGTGAGTTAATAAAATCTAGCTCTGGTAAATTCATTATTTTAAAGCTAAATAAAAATAATCACTGTTTTCAATTTTGGATTCAAGGATTCAACTTTTTTTTTTTATTCTTTCCAACCTAAGTTTCTTGAATACTGGAAGATTAAAGTTCCCATTCATGTAAAAAATAATTACCTGCATTAAGTTGCACATCTCACTGTAGAAGTGGGGGAATGTCGGCGGCTGATAAAACAGGATATGGCGAATCCCTTTGATCCGCAGGCGGTTGAAGAAATGGAACCTCTCACTGTACAACAGGAAGTGGGCCTCATCATGAAAGAACATGTCCCTGGCTCGGGCTATCTTGTTCTCCTGGACAATGAATTAACCAAATAAGTATTTTCATTTTGATACTTTAAGACGAACAGCCCATATTTTTAGTTCTTTAATCTTCTTAATAATTTGTGTTCATTCATGCATAAACTCATAATAAGCAACTTTTTTTTGTGTGCTATGAATGTGGATTGAGTGTGGGATTATTCTCAATGGAATATTCCTGGAGGAAGGAACTTATGGTCTCAAATAAATTTTGAAAATTCTTAGGTTGGGTGTTCTTTTTTGTGTATTTTTTTAATGAAACTAGTATTTTTTTAAATTAATGAATGAATCAAAGGATAAGATCACCAGGACCTTAAAGCATTAATCATTTATAAATATAATGAATGCATTATTAAGTAACACAAAATGTTAACATTTAATTAATATATCTAGTTTCTTTAGCAACATAAAAATTAATATGATCAAGTTAACCTTCAAGTTTATCATGTTTTCTAGTATTCATATTTTAGATTTGTAGATAAAATAAAGATTTGGATTAAAAAGAAGTGAATTTTGTCTCCATAATGCAGTTTATTAAAACTAATTATAATACTATCATCACCATCATCACCCTTCCTCCTCTAAATGCTTCCATTCTTCTCCTTTCACTCATATATTTGCTGTATCTGCTCCTCCCATCTCTTTATTGGTTACTTTTTCTTCATCTTCATCATTCTCCTTGGGTTCCTTTGATTTTCCATCCTCATTACATGTCCATATCATCTCAGCCTTGATTCTTCTACTATCTCATGTACTCCTTGTACCCCCTTCTTGCCTGGACAACTTCAGTCCTAATACTGTTTTCTCCTCATGACATGCTTCTCACAAACTAAATTCCAATAGCCTCCACTGTTTTAGTCTCTATTACATTCAATGAACATGTTTCTGCTACGTATATGACTATAGCTACCAAAGTAGACCCTATACAGCACTTACTTTCACTTCCAGGGCACTTCTCTTCTCCATGGCAGGTATCTTACACACCTTAAGAACAATTTCACTTCTGCCCTCTTCTTATTAGAACCTAGACTCCCAGCCTTCACTTCAACAATGCTTTCAATATATTTTACACATTGTACTGCTATACACTCTACTCCACACAACTGTATAGCTTTACTAGTCTTTATCCTCTTTCTAGTCAATACCATAAATTCACACTTTGCCATGCTAAATTTAATTCCACACTCTTTCACTTTCTGATTCCTTTCCCTGTACTTCCTCTTGCTTCTCCCTGCATAACATCATGGCCTTCATTCTTTCTTCTCCGAGTTTCCTTCCCACTTTATTCATGACCATTACAAAAAGTAGTGGTGAGAAAGAGAACTCCCCTGCATAACTTAATTTTTTATTTAAAATTACTCCGCCCATCCCTTCTTCATCTCAGTACAATTCATATTTTACTCATCCATACTCTTTACTTTCATTACTGAAAACATGCTACCACAAGTTAATGGAATGCTGAACAAGCATCACAACTTACCTGGAACAAAACACATTACTAACTCAACAAAAAAGATAACGGAGAAGAACACATCCGTCATTGTGACAAACAAGATTACCAACAGAAGCACAGAAAATGTGTCTTTATAAATATTGATGTTTAATCGTTATACTAACATCTCACCTCAATTTAACATGCTTTGGAATACAAAGCTTTGATTTCAAGCATCATGAGCTAAGTTAACATAGGGAATTTTATGACGCATTCAATCCTAGCCATTCACATTATTGTTTGGATCAAGTAACATTTAAACTTTTGGTTAAAATGTTAATGCCTGGCCAGTTCACCTTAAGATTGGTGGGCAGGGAGTGAGAAGGTTGGTGACGATGAGCTAAGTCATCATTAGTACACGTAACTTCAGTTAGGGAAGGTTACCACCAAAATAAGTTTACCTGAGGGCCTATAGGTAACAGCCCTGCTACCCAAATGTAGGCCACAACAGACTTAGTAAGCCAGTGGCCGAAAAAACCAAATACTCGAGTAAATAAAGTACAATACTGGATTGAAAACAGGGGTGACAGTAAGCTATGAAAGGAAACTTTGAATATTGGTACAGTAAATGGAATAGTGAAGGAAATTGTGTAAATGATGGAGGAGAGGAGATTGGATGTCCTGGGAGTGAGCGAGACCAAGTGGAGAGGAGGAGTGGCATGATGAAATTAAAGAAGGGATACATTTTGTATTGGACGGGAAACAATGAAGGAATGAAACATAGAGTGAGCTTTTTAGGGAGAGAAGGGATGAAGGCAGAGGCGAGAGAGATGAATTTCCGGATAGTAAAGATAGCAATAATGGATAGAGCAAAAAAGTTGGAAGTGGTATATGTGTATGAATCATTAGTGCCAGCAGAAGAAAAGGGAGAATTAGAAAGGTATAAGGTAAAATAGAGGGTAGAAGTTGAGGAAATATTAGGAAACAACTGATGGAAAGAGAGAAATGAAGTAAGTAGAAGAATGCTGGAATTATGTGTAAGAAATTGTATGAAAGTGGCAAACAGTTGGTATAAGAAGGAAAGAGAATGCCATAAAATTACAAGATACAGTTGTAATGGGGAGAAAAGGTCAAAATTAAAGGAAGGTGGAGGAGGAACAGTACAGATTTATGGAAAAGAGGTCTACAATAGGCTTAATCTGCACTATACGACAACTGATCAACCATAAGTATGAATTTTGGAAGGACTTGGTAATGGTATTTTTGGATGTGGAGAAGGCATATGATAGTGTGGATAGAAATAAAGTCTGGAAAGCGATGGAGAAGACTAAAGTGGAAAGAGGAGCTGTATTGAAAGTAAAGAGTGTTTATGAGAATAATACAAGTTGTGTTAAGATGGAGAAGGGGTGGACACAGTGGTTCCAAATAAAAAAATTAAGTGAAGCAGAGGAGTGCTTTCTCACCAATACCGTTTGAAATAGTAATGGAAATAGTCATGATTGAAGTGTCAAGGACGGAATGAAAATCATGAGTGTTAAGTGATGGTAATGACAACGAAGAAGAAAAGGCCTAGTAAAGCTATAAAGTTGGCTGCACTTTTTACCCATAATCACACATGCATAAAAAATATGGACATTGAATGTAAGAGAAACCAGGAATGTGGAGGCCATGGGAATGAAGTTTTTTAGGAGCATGTTAGCTGTCACTAGAAGAAACGGGATGAGGAATAAAGTTATCCAGGAAAGAGTGGGAGTGCAGGGACAACATTAAATAGTAGGGGACTTTGATGGTTTGATATTGTAATGAGGATGGGAAAGGAGAGAATACCAAAAAGAGTGATGGAGATTAAGTATGTAGGAAAAAGACCACAAAGAAGATCAAGAGGTAGGCAGAGCAGATAACAGCAAGTATGCCAGTGAGAGGAGAAGAATGGTGGAAAGAAAGAAGAAAATGGAGGCATTTTACTAAAGTGAGTCAGCCACAGACTGTAAACAGTTGATGATGATTATGACCACAATTTGGAACTCCCTCTGGACATATTCAATTTTAACTACTATATCATACACTGACTTCCCTACAAAGCTATACTTCACATCCATATTTTTCAATGTAATGTGTTCCCACTTCTCATTATACTTAATGGCAGGTTGGTTGTCCTCATATATGGTGGACACTTCGGGGTTGATTCCCAGCTCCAGTAGTAGACTGCTTTCTAGTTGTCCATAAGATAGGTGAATCATATACTTTCAGAAGAAATCCAGATATTGACTTGTGACTGAAATCATTAGCCCAATCTGCATCAGTAAATGCAATTAGGGGTGTGCCTTCTTTAGCAAAGTGCATAGCTAGGTGTAACGTTTCCTGTAGATAGCAAGGAACATGCTTCAGTAACTCCCCAGTTTTAGATGCGCAGCTTTGAAAGCTGTTGAAATAATCGACAGAAAGACTCAGGTCTGGTTTTTCTTAAGGGAATTAATTTTTTACTCTGCAGTTGGTTCCCAGTTCTTTCCATTATTAACATTATTAAAATCTTTGGGCAAATAATAGTGTTAGCTTTCCACATTCATAGCTAACACTACATAATTTTACAAACAGATTAGCTTAACAGCTACAACAGAGTTCACGTTCATTCGATAGTAGAAAGTTTCTTCATCCAACCCATCATGTCTTACTTCACCTGAAAGTAGGCTTTCTCTTGATGGTTGTATGGTCATGTTTGCTCCACTCCAAGTCACATTATAATCAAAAAGCACATCCCACACTGAAACATTTTCTCGTCTAAGGGTTCCACATCCAGTAATCATTGGGCCAAAAGTCGACCACAATGAGTTTCTGGGTATGACTGTCAAGTTTCCCTAGAAGTAGCTCTTAGATGAGCACATGCCCAATACAGTCACACATAATATGGACAAATTTGGATGTTCACCGTATCAAACCTCAGCAGGGGTTTGGAGGGGTTTTGCCATCCAGGGCTACTGTTGGATTTCCATTAACACTATATACTGCTGTCATTACAACTTCTAACCAGAGATCTTTTGAAACATTTGTGCTTAGTTACATGCACTGTACACACTCCATAAGCTATCTTCGTGAGTTCACTTACTCTGTCTTGTGAGAGTGTATCTGATAATATATTCAAACTGTACATAAAAACTTGGATCCAAAGGGTTTCCTTATCTCTAAAGATAAGTATTCACCACAACTGTCATTCCAGAAGTGGCTTACTTTTTCATTAAAATGAACAGTTATTAGAGCTTCATGCTTCTTAAGCACTAGAATACCTCTGACTTTCCCTTAATCATATAGATACAGGTAAAGTGACTATAATCATCAAATAAGCTAGGTACACTTCTCTTGCTATCATATGATGTTGGGCTGATCGAACCCATGACATCACTGTGGACAAGATGCAAGGGTCACTTAGCCCTTAAGCGAGTTTTTACATTAGGCAATTTTGTCATTTTACTTTGGTTACAATGCTCATATCACCTGGAGATTCCAAATAAGTTTTTTTACATACAATGTACATGCCAACGATCATTTCACACAGGTTCTTCAAGCTAGTACTACAAATATGCAATAATTGTCTATGCATTTATTCATGCATTCTACCTCAACAGTATTGGCAGAGGTATTTTTAACCTTTTAATTTAGTCATCTAATTGTTAAGAGGTTGTACTGTAGACCAGGAGGGAATACTTCCCAGCTTGGTCACATTGATTTTTCCTTCCAACTCAAAAGACGCAGAGAAGTCCCCAACTTCTGTTGCTCATCAATTTTCACCTGATTTTGTGACCTTGATGTTTGCAGGACCTGGGAGAAGATGGATACTAATCAAAGGATGACGATAAGTAGAACAAATCACTTGAGGATTCTAGCTTCATCAATAAAATACTTTTATATAGGAGTTAATGGCTAACTACACCTTTTCTTGCATGGGTGTTCAAAAGGGAGAACCAGATTTCAAAGCAGATACATTATCCTTGGCACAATCAAGAACTTTGTCCGAAAGTTTCCGGATTATTTGAGACTTGCATTTTCAATCTTTTTTCTTACATTAAGCCAGTTCGTTTGTTTTCATAATAATGTTTTCAGAACTACCAGCTTCATTGAATAATACTTTCGTCCGGTAATCACTTCAGACTATTATCATCAAGCATCGTTTCAGTTCTAAGCTTCCAGTTGTTGAAGTTTGAACCCTCAAATAATTGAAAGCAATACTTTTCTTCATCAGTAATGGTGACTAATATAACTTCTTCTAGGATAAGTCTTCTATAGATTAAAGTTTAGTGCAATTTCTGACGCACATCAATAATAGTTTGTTCAGTTAAAACAGTACTGGCCCATAACTTTAAAACGTGCTACCGCGAGTTTATGGAATGCTGAACAAACATCACAACTCAACCGGAATGAGAGACTTTATTAATTAAAATTATTATGAACTCAACTAAAAGAATACACAACATAAAAGAATAAATATGTCATGGTGACAAATAGGACTTCTAATGTTGGCACAAAAAATGTGCCTAAAGCTAAATTAATATTAATATTAAATTGATATACTAATAGTTATAACTCCTCTTTATATTCCAGCCTCTTCCATTGCTAACAGACTTTATTTATATCCACATTGTCATATGCCTTCTCCACATTCATATTTACCATTACCAGTCCTTCCCAAATTCATACCTTCTTTCCATCAGCCGCCGTATAGCAAATATCAAGTCTATTGTTAATGGCTTTATCTCTCTCCACCTTCCTTCCATTTTATTTTTAATTATTTTATTTTGCAGTATCTTCTCGTGGATTTTTGCAAAATGGCACATCAGCATTATTCACCTGTAATTTGTACACCTCTTCCTGAATCTTTTCTTAAAAATCGAAACTATAATTCCATTATTCTCCCAGTCTCCCAGTACATTGTTCTCCTTCTATGTCAGTCTCAGTGCCCTGTATAACCATTTCATTTCCGCTTCTCCTGCAGAAATTATTATTATTATTATTATTATTATTATTAGCACCGCGTCTTACTACCCGTTCGGGTTATACGCACTTACGCTAATGTGTAATGGTAGGGTGATTGTGAGATGAAATGAAGGACCTACAGTTTAACGTGGAATCCGAACCACGGTGGAGGCCTGGCATTCCTCACATTCACAAGATGTCTTGTCAGAGGTGAAGGAAGGGTTTGGTAATCAGATAAATCTTTGCTGAGACCGAGGACTGAACCCCGGCTGCCAGCATAGAAGTCTGACACCTTAACCCCTAGACCGCCAGGTCACCCAGAAATTATTAAATTATGAGATTGGGTTAAAAATTTAACATAGGTATGAATAGTTCTTAATATTTTTGAGCTTAGTTATCATAGGAAATATGATCAGGAATATTCCTTTTATGAGCTACTCATAATACTGCCCAATGAAGCTACCCACAGGGATCACAAATTTGAGGATACACTGATCCCTTTTAACCCACTCTTAGTGCACCTGACCAGTATTCCAGCCCCGGTCTCGTCATCAAAGGAAGCCATTTACAATCATAGTCTAATTACGTTGCTCAGCCATTGCTTCAGGTTTTAGCACAGACCATAGCTAGGCAAAATCACCTTGGAATATTCACAGATCTGAACAAAGCTCATGTCCTCTCTCTTGAAGTAGTTCCGAATCCTGACGTAATCAAAGTAGGATGGGATGAACACGAGCACATGGCTCATGATGGAGTCCTTGTACTGAGGCAGCACCTTTTTCACGAAGTAATCAAACCTCGCTTCAATTAGCTGCAAGGATGAACTGGCCTGCAGCTTCTGAAACACCTGGAGAACACAAAAATTGTAGCGTACGACTTAAAAAACATTTGGAGAGCAACAAGATGGGAGCTTCCAGCTTCTAAAACATTCAGAGAACATATAGATGGGAGCTTCCAGTTTCTAAAACATTTGGAGAACATATATTTCTAAAACATTTCAAGAACATATAGATGGGAGCTTCTAGCTTCTAAAACATTCGGAGAACATATAGATGGGAGCTTCCAGCTTCTAAAACATTTGGAGAACATATAGATGGGAGCTTCTAGCTTCTAAAACATTTGGAGAACATATAGATGGGAGCTTCCAGCTTCTAAAACATTTGGAGAACATATAGATGGGAGCTTCCAGCTTCTAAAACATTCAGAGAACATATAGATGGGAGCTTCCAGCTTCTAAAACATTCAGAGAACATATAGATGGGAGCTTCCAGTTTCTAAAACATTTGGAGAACATATAGATGGGAGCTTCCAGCTTCTAAAACATTCGGAGAACATATAGATGGGAGCTTCCAGTTTCTAAAACATTTCAAGAACATATAGATGGGAGCTTCTAGCTTCTAAAACATTCGGAGAACATATAGATGGGAGCTTCCAGTTTCTAAAACATTTGGAGAACATATATATGGGAGCTTCCAGTTTCTAAAACATCTGGAAAACAAAGGGATTGGAGCTTCCAGCTTCTAACATACCTAAGAGCAAACAGATGGGATCTTCCAGCTTCTAAAACATCTGGCGAACAAATAGATGGGAGCTTCCAGCTTCTAAAACATCTGGAAAACAAAGAGATGGGAGCTTCCAGCTTTTAAAACATTTGGGATGGGAGCTTACATTTCTGAAACATCTGGCGAACACACAGATGGAAGATTCCAACTTCTGAAACGTCTGAAATGAGTAAAAGTATTCCTTAAGATGTCAGTGTTGTATTTAATTAAAATGTAAAATGGCTCCAAGATAACCCTGGCTGGAGTTTAACTGTTGTTCACGTGAGTTGGAAAACTAGTAAACTACCTTTTCCATTATCATATGTTAGTATGGTTCATGTTTATTCTTTATTCTGGGTTCATAGTATTGTATTTGTTTCGGACAAACTTTCTTTTATGCTGATTAGGTTCTAAATTCATACTGCCATAGGAAATTATGTATTTTGGTTTATTTTCTCTCATGTATGTTTTCTCCTTGTAATAAACAACTACCTATATTTAATAATTTCAACTATTAAATATTTATGTCTATTTTTATTTCTATATACCCATAATGAATGTGATTTATTTAATAGTAACCTTATTTAACATGAGTTTATGCCCTCATCACATTGATCTAAACTTTTGTAACATATAAAATCAGAGAACCTTGCTTTTGTGTTTAATTATACTTATACCAATTTATTTTAGTCTAATGTTTTGGTGCACTCTTGTTTTGGTTGTTTATTTCAAATCTAATGTTTTATTTATTTCTAGTTGTTGTTCAATGTCAGTAGAAAGAAAGGGAAAAGATGGTTTGGGGTCGGTACAAAAACTCTGTGATTTTAGTTTAGGATCTATTCAAGTTACTAGATATCATGTCATCAGAACTAGAATATGCTAGGTATAATAGTAAATGCACAGTCACCTTGGATTTGTACCTCCACTACTTTTTGGCTGGGTGGTGTTAATTCAGCATTTCAACAAATAAATATTTAGTGATTTAAACCGACCTGGTCACAGAACAAAGTGATTTTGGGCGACATATATTAATAACACAGTTTAGGCAACCAGCCATACTTAAGTTGAAAAAATTATAAAATTGTAGCTATTGATTCACAAACAAGTTGGTATTCTATTTAAGTTAGGCATCTTGGCTCTCTCAAACAACATTAAGCCTAGCAGGGCCTGAAATTAATAAATAATGACTTATGTTTACCTGTGGTAGCTGCACTACAACCTGACAGATAGTCCCCGAGATAACTGGATTAATGACTCGGACCTTGCCCGCATAGTTGCGGCACTTCTTGTTAAACAGTGAGTTCATCTCTGGTAATGTCAGCGACGAGAACACCATGCTCTGTCGGTAATACCGCGTCCAGCCGTTAACCGCCCAGGAACGTACGCGAGCAAAGTCAGTACCATGGGATTCACGTGGCTGCAGGTGCAGGTGCTCCAAGATGTGGAGCAGGTGGTCCCAGTTCTGGCGGAAGCATGAGAATTAAGAAGCTTTATTAACCAAACCACCCAAATTTTACAGAGCAATACAACCTTTAATGTTTTGAAAAATGTTATATTAACCTATTTATTTAATTTTGGGTATTACCTTGTATTTTTTAAATCAAAGGATTATATTATCAGCACATATCTCACAAAATATATTAACTTTAGGACAGACACAGGAAACAGTACCCGCCTGTTATTGCATTACTGTGAATGGAGAAGCCCCAATTTTACCAAACACACATTTTTGGCCATGCCAGAAATCAAACCCAGGATCCTTTGTTCAGTAAGCCTATGCTCTTAAGTAACTTAGTTAAGGTATTAACCTACACTAACATAATTCAATGAAGGATTGACCTATTAGCACAAACAATGTGGTGAAAAATACCAACATTTTTGCCAATATACTTTTTTTGTGCACTGCGTCTTACTGACTTACTGGTCTATCTACATTATATTTAATACACTCTTTGCTTAGGGATGAAGACAGGACCATCATGATCATTGGGGCTTCAAGGCTTGGTGCCGCCGGTCCCAGGTCAATTGTGTTGTATAAAAGAACCCTAGAAAGGTATTTTCACATGCCTTCCAAGGTTCTTTTACATGGCACAATCAACATGGGACTGAAAGCTTTACTTACTCTCAGAAGAAAGATGTGCTAAGGATTTTTATCACTCAAGAAAAATCCTTTGACCCCGGCTAGGTTTGAACCCATGAACAATGGGTCTTGAGGCGAGCGCTTTGCCCCAAGACTACTGAGGTCTACTTGTTCAAGCAAAGGAATACCTAATTATTGTACATTCAATTATAGACTATCGAAGGGGTTTGGTTTTTTAATTAATTTAATGAACATAATTTTAACAATAAGGACAAATACTTTTATTTAATCATCTAAACACAATATACACAGACTCGCCAATTTATTGGGGTTTCTGAGCTTTCATTTCAAGGGCCACAGTGTGTTGATATCTGGAATAAGTTTAGATGAGTCATATTACTGCATGCAGATGGCCATCCATGATGCTGTAACACTACTTTGATTTTATTGTATTCATTCTTGAAAACGTTTGTTTGCAAATATAGGTACTACCTTCATCATCATCATCATCATCATCATCATCATCATCATCATCATCATCATCAACAACTGTTTTTAGCCTGTGGCCAGGTCAGTTTAGTAAAATGCCTCAATCTTCATCTATCCTTACACCATTCTTCCTCCTCTAATTTCTTTAATTCTTTTCCCCAAACTTACACATTTCCTGTTATCTGCTCCTCCCATCCCTTTCTTGGCCTCTCCTTTGGTATTTTTCCTACATTCTTCATTTCAAACATTTTCTTTGGCATCCTCCATTTTTCCATTCACATTACATGTCCATACCATCTCAGTCTTGCTTCCTCTAATATCTCATATGCTTCTTGTACCCCTACACTTTCCTGGGTAACTTCATTCCTAAACTTTTTTCTCCTTGTGACAGCTAACATGCTCCTCACAAACTTCAATGCCATGGTCTCCACTTTCCTAGTCTCTCTTACATTCACTGTCCATTTTTCTGCTGCATATGTGACAATGGTACAGAGTCTCTTCTCCATAGCAGATCTCTTACACAACTATATAACAATTCTTCATGTTGTTATCTTCAAATTAAATCCTCTCTACTTCAATCTTTCCTCAATCATGCTTCCAAAATAATTTATGTTCTGTACTTTTCTCAGCTCTACTCCAGCCAACATAATAGCCATACTAGGTCATATGATATTCCTTGTAATTATCACTTAACACTTTGCCATGCTTATTCATTTCTCACTCTTTCACTTCCTCATTTAATTATTTCATTCTTGTAGTTCTTCCTGTACATCCTCTTGCTTCTCTTCCATACCATCAAGTCATCAGCAAACATCATGGCGTTCATTCTTTCCTCCAGAGTTTTCCTGCCACTTTGTTCATGACCATTTCCACTACCATTACAAACAATAATGGTGAAAGGGCACTTCCCTGCTTCACTCCATTATTTATTTGGATCCACTCCGTCCTCCCACTCTCCATCTTCTTATGCATACTTTTCACTCTCATTACAACTCTTCTGTTCACTTTGGCCTCCTCCATCACTTTTTAAACTTTATTTCTATCCACACTATCATATGCCTTCTCTACATTCATAAATACTCGAGTATTTTTGTTTGTTTCGGCCACCGGCTTACTAATTATGTTAGTTATTTTACATGTTCCTATCTAAGTGTCTTATCATTTTTTACACATTTGCGTTTTCCTCTTTAAGAGAATTGTGTTAACCTTTCACACTCCCTCCTGATGAGTTCCAATAGAATGAAACTTAGGTAGGTGGATTGGGTGGTAACGATCAATTTTCTTCAAGAGGCAGCTATACAGTAACCCCATGGCTTCTTTGGTGCTGACTGAGAGCTCGCAGCTGACAGCTAAAAGCTTTGAAAAGTTACTAGACCAAATTATGTATCTCTACACTGAACCATTTGATCTGCAAAAACATGTGTTTAGCATCTGTCACTTCTGACGGTTAAAATTTAGGTATTATACCTAAATGTTGACTGTCAGAAGACAGCTGTGAGCTGTCAGTCAGCACCAAAGAAGTCATGAGGCTACTGTACTACCTCTTTATCTAATGGCAACAATGTAAAAGTGTGAACTGTGTTCTTTTCATTGTAAAAGCCATTTTGTGTTTATATGTTTCAATCCACCTTTCCTGTACCTTCTTACAATACATCATAATCAACTGTTTCCAGTCTGTAGCCAGGTCAGTTTAGTAAAATTCCGCCATATTCTTCTAGCTTTCCATCATTCTTCCTCCTATAATTTCTTCCACTCTTTTCCTCTCACTTCTCTCTAAGGTACTACCATATGCACTCATATATTTCCTTGCAAATTTTAATAAGCTGTGAATTTTTAACTGATAAGAGAATTAAGAGAAAATTTCTGCTGCATATTTGTCCTTCAATATTGAACAACACTGCAAGTCAATCAATTCCAGTTGTAATTGCACGAGTGTTTCACTTGAATCTACTACTAATAACTTTTCAAAAAAACTAATTTCCTTTGAATACAAAGAGAAATTGCTAAATCTGTCATCAAACTATTGTTCCAATAAATCAATCAAATTCATAAAGCAATCTATAGGTATGTAACTGCTTGTATCAACTTTCTGAAGTTCGGTAAAACACTCCAAATGAGGGAAGTGTTTCTTCTGTAAATGCTGTTGAAATAACTTTAGTTAGTTTAAAAATGCTAATAACTCACAAAATACACCATTAATAAGTTTTTCTTTCTGCTTTAAGGATTTTATTTAAGATGTCCATATGTCCCACAGTCAATCCTCATTAGATTGCTTTCATTTTTTTGTTCATAAATTAAACTATTTCTGCACGTAGATGACAGAAACATTTTAAAATATTACCATGGCTTAGCCAACGCACTTTACTGTGGCAAATTAACTTACATCACTGTATTCATATTAAATTTCAGTAAAAAATTATTGGAACTACCTGTGTTTCTGTCCGTGTGATCAAATATTATTTACAGTAGATATCACAATACTCATTATGTGTTGTATATTTAAAACACTTTTTTGCATAATGCTTTATGATGTATAGTGTGGTGTAATTTGAGAAGCATCAACATTTTAGTTGTGGGTTTCATTTAAAATTCTTCTGATTAACCTGGTTTTCATGCCAGTCAAATTTTTTGCATTATTGGTTGTTATACATTTGAAATTTTCCCACACTAAATCAAGCTCTTTCAATGTCTCACTGCTTATATGAAGAAACAAATCTTGGCCAGTTGACGTTCCATGAATGCTCTTTAAAGATGTTAGTTCTTCTGTAATTTCACAATTTCTATTAACACCACATATAAAGATCAATAGCTGTGCCATATAACTGAGATTGTTACTTTCATACAAAGCAAAGGAATAGTTTTTCCATGTTTTGCATTTTTGATGTAGGCTTAGCTGTGAGGATAAATTATTACCAAATTCCTCAGTTCTTCTCATCACTGTATTCCGCAATAAGCTTAGCGCATCCATCAGGTGTTTCTTGTCAGGATAGATTTATTCCCTAATAGGTTGAACACAATTTTTAACAAACTATCCATCAGAAAATGGTTTTCCTTTTGTGGCTAATAATTGAGCAACTCTGTAACTTACGTGAATGACAGCTAAATTTCCCTTAATGTGTTTTGTAACATGTTTTTGAGTAGAAAAACTTTTTGTTCAGTTTGAAATCTTTTCTTTTCGTAAATCTCCTACAAACTTATCAAACAGGATTTAGGCTATGAGACATAGCGCTGTCTTATGTTCCATTCTTTAAAAACACAGCATTATTTAATCATTATTAGTAATCTAAAAATAGTCCTTAGTCCACTTTCCCTTAAGAACATGGCACTCGTTAACTTAGTTTATATGTTTTGAAAGAGAAAAGATAACTTATAAGAGAAATTTCAAAAACCCACACAATTATGATATTTTATTCAGGTCTACAAAAACCGAATTAAATATACAAGTTCAAACTGTGGTTATACTGGTGTGCAATGCTTTTAGTGGTGGTGACAGTGCTTGGTCTATAGTATTTTCAATCCAATATGCAAACCATGAAAATGAAGTTTGCATTATCATATTATGCACGCCAGAGCAGATCCATTTGCATGTTGATCATCTCTGCCTTAGAACACACGAAAACCAGTACGGGTTATTATTTTCATTAGCCCTGGATAGGCCTATATCTTAGGTGACCAGATGATACTGAATTAGGACGGCAGAATTTAGAGGAAGTATAACCGCATTTGCATGGGATAAGAGTGGGAAATAATTTAGCAAAATACACCTCGGCACACCTGGCCATGATTAAAACCTTCAACCTGTATTGAGAAAGCATACAAAACAAGACTATGTCATCATATAGATAAATATCTCACCTGCATGAAAAATATTTCTGTCTGGTCGAGGACCAAAATTTCGATGGATGCCAAGAAGTCGTAGTCCCTTTCACTCTCTCCTTCGGCCCCAACAATAACACGTAGTCCCAAAGGAGAAGCCACAATTATGTCAGCTGAGTAAAAGTCAGCGTACAGTTTCAAACTCTTCTTGGTGACAGTGAGCCCTATCCTGAAGGTGTCATCAGTGTTTCCAGTAAAGGTGGCCTCGTAGTCCTCTGGTTTGGGATTCTTTTTGGGCATTATTAGTTCGCTGCCGCTGAACTCATTCAGGAACCTATTCTTGTTCATTACATTAGCTTTTTCATCTGGTATAAGTATATCCATGATCATCTTCACAACTCTAATAAAAAAATATATTACATTTTAAATGAGTTATATAATCAAGAACACTATACCAAACAAATATTCTGCAAATGTTGCACTTGGTCATCATCAATGGGGAGGCTAAAGTCATAATCATGATTTGATACACTTGGAGTAATTTTCCACATACAGTTTTAATGGTGATTTTTCAGTTGGTGTATTTCCTCTAAGATCCTCATCCTATCCTTTAAACTAGGCAGAAAAATCACCCTCAGTATCAAATGAGGTGATTAAAGAATAAGTTACTGATTATCATTTAATGATAGAGGCCTATTTGTGTTAAAGCTGACTAAATACGCTGCAACCTAAGGCTGAATCAAAACTCATGTTTAAAATGTTGCAGGGGACATTAACATATGACAGCAGTTTAACATTATTACTATTATTATCATCATTAGCTGTTCTCTCTTACAATAGGTCCATTCAGTGAACTTAGACCACCAATGTGCACTGTCCTATGCCTCCTCTTTTAGCTCCCAGAATTTTCTTCTTTCCTTCAAGACTTATTTTAGCGCATATTACTATTGTTCTGGCTATACGCATATATGATAATTTCTCTATTGGGGTAAGGCAGAGGAAGGAAGCATTTGAGAGGTAATCTACCAGCATTTGCATGGAAAGAGTGGGAAACAATTTAAGAAAAACCACCCTCAATAGACCCAAGATCTCCCTATCTTGAGCTGGCAAGTTTAGCATAAGCGAGACACCTTAGACATTCGGCTTCCTTCAAGTCATCCAATATTTGACTCCACCTCCTTCTTATGCTCCTCTTTCCCTCAACCTTGCTTTGCCTTATATGTTGTTATGCAGAAGACAGTTCCTTCTATGCATTTTCCTACTGATCTTCTCAAGTCTTCCCCAGCACCACATTTCAAAGCTCTGCAAGAATTTATTTTACATCTTCCTGAAAGTACAAGTCTCTGCTCCAAATGTAACATTTCATCAGTTTCTTCCTCAGTTCCAAACTCAACCTGCTGGTCAGCAGTAACCTCTTCTTGTTGAAAGCGTCCTTGGCCATGGTGATCCTCGACCTAATTTCCTTGGTGAAGTAGGCATCATTTGCTAGCAGACTTCCCAAGTACTTTAACTGATCTATGCTTCCCCACTCCTGATTTCCAATTTTATTTTTCAGCGGCTCATAATTTTTTGGAATCCCATCACCTTTGACTTCTCAATGTTGATCTTTATGCCATTTTCACATATACACTCAAAATGCCACCAGAACATTCTGATTAAAAATTATGCAGCTCAGTTAACTGCAGAGATAAATTTTTTGCTAAAAACATTGTCTTATTTCTAAAGTGAAAAGTCACATACGGCCTTGGTTATGTCGTCTCCAAACTATTTTGATTAGAAATTATGCAGATCAGTTAAATGCAGTGATAAATGTTTTGCTAAAAACAATGTCTTGTTTCTATAGTGAAAAGTCACATGCAGCATTGCTCCCGTCTTCTCCAGACCAGCTATAGTGGTAGCCTATATGTAAATGTATTTAGCCCATTTCAGCTTAATGCACATATTTTAAACGTGTGTGGATTCAGCCTAGATGCCAAACTTTAAACTGTTATGCTTCAATGGAGCATGAGGTAAAAAAAATAATTGTGAGCTTACCTATTAGTTTACATAAGTAACAAGAAACCTTGTGAACAGATTGATTTAAATTAATAAGAAACACACAAGTGGAAGAAAACCCGCACAGATATTTGACTGGAGCGGGAAATTCTCAATATGAAAACACTGCCCTTGATGAGCCTGGCTGGGAGTGAGCCATGAAGCCTCAGGTTGTGTTTCAATTCAAGCCCGACTTGTAGACTTATTTTTGTGTATACCATGTCTGACTACCTGTTCAGACTAGCTGCTTATAAACTATTGGCATAGGGACGAGGATGGAAGAATTTAGAGGAATTATACCCTACGTATCAAACTTTATATACTTGTCATTGGCAATCTATTCTAAAGAAAGAGTTATTCCTAGACCATTCAACCAGTGATGCAAGTGCCTAGTTCTTACCTGAGAGCAGAGTCCTTGAAAGGTACAATGATGAGCACCTTGGGTCGCACTAATCCCTGATCCCGGAACTCCTCCGGGACATCGTCTTTCCTCGATAGTTTGGCATTGTGGTGAAGGATTCTCAGACGCGTCTTCAATACATGATTCACTGCATGAAGACAGTAGATGAACCTCACTTCCTCACCATTACTAAGGTTTCTTTCAGGGTAAAACAAATCTTGATAATTATTAACTATCGAGAACAACTCTTTCTGCAAAGGAGTCAGAGGACTTGGGTTGTTTTCATCCAACGCTCCCAGATTAGAGAAGTTAGCTTTTGATAGGTTCTTAGAGATCTGAGTTTTGACATGCAATTTTGACCAATTCACCTGATTTATATATTTAGGGACGGTTCCCGATTTTGCATAGACATTCTCTTCTTCAATAATTACTTTTGGGAAATAACTTTTATTTAACAACTTTTCTGAAGTTACTGGAGCTGATGGGATGTTGAAAATGATTTGGCCTAGAGTCGGCCAGTTTTCCGTATGGACCTGGGTTTTTGGAGGAGTCACTGATACAGAGTCCAATAGTTCGGGGGCTATGTCAAAGCAGAAGTGACCTGTGAATGGGTCTGACACGTCATCTGGTTCCTCCTAAAAATAAAACAAACCACCCTAAATAAAAATTTCAAGATTAATGTATTTAAAAATACATAATATATAAACATTGATTCAAACTAAAAAAAATTTTTTCTATCTAGGTAATTTAAAAATTTTTAGTTTCAATGAATGATGGATTTGAAACAAATGTAATAAAAAAAACTAGCCTATAAGCTTAACCCAGCATTAAACATATCAATTACACTAATATGAAGGTTAGGTCAAATTAAGATGAAATGTGTATTTTGGACTTGCCCTTCAAGAAAAAATAATAATGGTATAGGTAGAGTTTTATTTTATTGAATCTGAATCCTTAAATATATAATAGGTTAATTTATTTACACTTAGCCACCGTTAAGTGATAAACCAATGTTCTTGGCTTTAGTTTTTAAATGTGTTCTAAAATTATGTTGGATTCAACCATAGATAAACAGCATTATAGATCTAAGACTTTCCTATTGGATTTTTAATAAAGAAATGAGCTGTATTATTTTGAATCTGAAATATTATGTATTCCTTGAATTTCCTCCAATATCCCAAAGATCAATTGATAGTGATAATAATAATATAAACTAGGGCTTAAGAGGTATACTTTTTCTGTGTCGTTATACTCCTCTTCCAATTCTTCAGAATCATCTTGTAAATTTTGGCCGACATTAAAATACTGTGACTCTACTTTTTCTTCAGCCACGTCTACAGATTTCAATTTCTGGTCATCTATATGTTTATCTTTAACTAATGAAGACAATTTGTTTTGACTGGAATCATTTTCAGATTCACTATCTTCAGAGTCACTATCCTCAGAGTCACTTTCAACTGCCTTCTTTTGGGAACTAACGATATCACCAAACGTGGACAATAATTGCTTGAAATCATCGGTTTCCAATTCAGAAGATTCATCATCTGTCAAGTCCTTCCTTTGTATCTCTTCATCAACCCTGCGACGTTTATTTGAATTCTCACTGTCATTTCGTTTGTGATGAAATTTGCGAAAATCTCTCTGTTTAGTTTCATCTTTAATCGCATGTTTTTTATTTGTGAATTTATCTTTACGATAATGTTTGTTATTTCCAAAACTTTTGTTTTTCTTGCCGCTTTGCTTCTTCGAACGATTAACTGCATTTTTACCACGTGCCATTTTTTTCAGTTTGTTTATTTTACTATAAGGTGCGCAAGCAGACCAGCTTTTATCCCCACTCCCGTTTCTATGTTTATCCCGTATAATAGGAGTCAGAGCCACATAAGAGTCTGCGCAATGCAAAATATGAGTGTGCAATCAAATGTACGCATGCGCAAACATAGACAAATATAAATCCTTGCCAGCGAGTTGGAACAAATCTAAGTGGTTTTAAATAAGAATATGTTATATTGATATATAAAACGTTAAAATATGCCTTATGTGTATACATAAGTACTTATATACAAATATCATTTATATTTTGTTTTTTATTCTGTAATTGCTCATGCCTACACCTTATAGAGCAAATTTGTCCAGAGACATTTATTAATTTGGCACACTTTAATAATTTTGTACTTCATTTGTTTATCAGCTGTTAAATACTTCCGGTTCCGATCTTGCGTGTACGCACCGATAGAAGTGTTTGCGATGTTTTGCAGCGCCCTCCCATCAAAAGTGGTGAATGAAAATGGCGGTGCAGGATGGTGGGGGAAAGGACGAATTAAAAACACAGTTTATTACAAGAGAAGGAAATTATAGACTAATGACGCTTTCGGAATATTCGAGACCCAACAGGGTTGGCTACACAAACAGCCAAGGTAGTGCAGCTGTTCGGGTGTCGTTCGTTTCGTTACCCGAATCAAGCGGTAACGGCGATAGAATTTGCTTCAATTTCGGCAGAGAACTTTATGTTTACGTGTATAAGGGTGTTAAAAAGGTAATTTTCGTTCCCCCATTGAGTGTTATTTTATCTAAACCATATCATGAATGTTTCCTTAACTCCAGAATTTTTCAAATGTTTTTCATATAGAGGTTTAACGAAGTTAATTGAACACCCACCTAACCTAAATGAAGCAGGATGTGGTTGATTCTCGGAAACTCATTCATCATTTACTTAAGGCTCTTAACTGGCTAAAGTTCGTTGGCGTTATGTAATAAAGCTTCAACATATATAAGGCTTTTATTTTGTTGTTAAAAGACCATTCTAAATGTTTTATGAAACCTGAATAAAACCTGTCAACTGTTATATAACTAAATATAAATCATTACAATGTTCCGATAATTCTTTCATTGATAATTTGTAGGCTGCTGATTTAACGAAGCCAGTGGACAAGAAAATGTACAAAGGTACAAACCCTACATGTCACGACTTCAACACAGTTACGATGACTCCAGAAAGTGTTTCATTGGTTGTTGGATTCTCGACAGGGCAGATTCAGCTCATTGATCCAATCAAAAAAGAACTGAGTAAACTCTATAATGAAGAGGTAAACCAATACTTGAATCTAATTGTTAATGTAAAACTCATAGTCCCCGAGTGAGCAAATGCTCTTCGCATTAACTTATGTAGGGGTCTAAATATAGACCCTACAAACCTTTAAATAATCATAAAAAAATGCCAAATATTATATTTAACCTCATAAACTATTGGCTTTAGTTAGCTCAGAAAATACTATGTTTCCTGAAGCTTCCCTCTCACTCCCTAATAGTAGTACTAAAGTATAGGCCAACAAATTAAAACACGGTGATCTGTTTTAGGCTAGTATTTTCTTTTAAATATAGGCATAGTGGAAAAAGAACACACAAACACGGGAATTTTACTTGGGACTTATGGCTTAGTGTGTCAATGCTCTACTATTGAGATGTCATAGGCCATCCATATTTTAATCCAGAATCTGTGATAAATGTGTTGGATTGTCATCTAATTAATAGAATGTAAGAAACACAGCCACCGATTACTTAGTCAGCATTCATGCTGCCACTTTTATAAGCTTTATATGTCTTAGGCTACTATTTTCCACTAAAGAATACATTTACTGTAATCTAGATCTAGATAACAAAAATCACTTCATAGTTGAGCTTATGCTTGGTGGAAGAAGGACTTGTCAACCTTGAACCTGTCTTCACTGATTCACTTGTTATATTTTCTTATCCCCTCTCTTAGTCCTTTTAACAAACCAAAACTTGCCTGTATGCCCTAATGCTTGTCATCATATTTAGTTCCATGGCATGAATATATTTAACCGTGTGTGGGCCGGACTCTTAACCTCATCGCCCTGAACATATTAGGGCCTACTGCCTTTCCTGACTCCATTAAAAAAATGTCACTCTAGTTGCTTTATAGTTTATCAAAAACCATTTCTGGGGCTATACTGTACCCATTACCATATTTTAGCCAAGATTTTTGATGCTCTTTCTTGTACAATCTATGTCCTACAATCCAAAAATAATCTTTCTGATACTTTATTGAGAGAATATGATGATTAGGAATGTGGTATCGAAAGAAAAGTCGTTACTGTATTCATTAAAAGTACCGGAAGAAAAATATCGACATTGTACTAGTATCAAAAGAAAAGTATTGATAACAATAGTATCAGTATTGAAATTTTAATCTGGATTTTTTAATTTTTTATTGTTTTGTTTTAGTGTTAATAATCTTACCCACTTTGGTGTCTACGTAGTCTTAACACTAATCTTGTGTTGGACTAGACTGCCAAATACAGGAAGATCGTGGCTCAATCCCGGTCGGGTACACTGAGTGGTTTCCCCTAAATGGCTTTCCACTCTCCCACCATGCAGATGCAGGTGTATTTCATCTAAATGGAGCTGGCCTAATCCCTAACCCATTAGTGTAATTAGTACATAGGCGTTAAACCTAAACAGGTAGTAAGACGTGTTACAAAAAAACTCAACTTTTGTATCATTGTATTTTCATTTTTATTCAAACACTGAAAATTATAATGGTTTTCAATGGTTTAAAACCAATTTTACAAGATGTTTTTTCATTATCTGCCATATTTTTTTTAAGTACCGTGTCTTATTACCCATGAAGGTTAAATGCTCAAGTACTATTTACGCTAATGGGTTAAAAATTGGGACGGTTGAATTTAGAGGAAGTTAACCCGCATTTGCAGAGGGAGAGTGGAAAACCATTTAGGAAGAACTACCCTCAGTTTGCCGACTGAGATTTGAACCTCGATCTCCCCGTTCTCTGCAGTTTAGCTCAACACGAAAATAGCATGTTAGTTAGCTAACTACACCACCGAGGCGAGTTCCAACTAAAAAAACTTTCATAATTTACTTTTGGGGGGTGCCATTTTTTAACTAGACTCGTCGTTTATTTACTCTATCAGAGCACACTATTGCTACATCTTTTAACTTATGATGATGCAAGCAAATCCACACTACTTTCAATAAAGCGCCCACTTAGTCAAGTTCTTGCATACGGCCCTTAATCTCGGCATGGGTCATGAGTGAAGATAGCAAAAAATGTATTTATTTCAATACCGGAGTGCGAGGACTAATATCAGTAAAAGTGTCGGAAAAAAGAATCGAGTAAGAAAATACTAGTATCAAAAGAAAAATACCTAAATTAGTAAAGTATCAATACTATTTTCACATCCCTAATGAAGATATAATTGATCACAAATGCACCTTTAAATTAGTTGGAAAGAATTGAGGGAACATACTGTAGATCTAATTTAAATTTATTTTATTGCTTTTTAGTATCTTATGTCTTGTATACAGTATATAAAAGGTCTTCATCAGGCAACATAGGCATGAACATGCATCTCTTTTTACACATAGTTTGGTTAGGCTATATATTATAGGCCTAGAAAGAATATAAAAAAGTAAATAACTAGCATCCAACATTAATTAAAAATACATCTTTTCTTTTGAGGTATTTTTAACGTGCACTTTCTAAACCAACTGGTTATATCAGCATACAAGATTCTTTACGAGTGAGAGCGAAAAGGTAAACCAATTTGGCCAGGAAAGGTATTTTCACATACCTTCCAGTGTTCTTTTACATGCCACAATCGACATAGGACCGACAGCTTTACTTCCCCTACAAAGGAAGTCGTAGGTCTAAAAGATTTTTACCACTCAAAAAAATCTGTCAACTCCAGCTGGATTTGAACCCACGGACATCTGGTCCTAAGGAGGGCAATTTGCCCCAAGACCACCGAGGTAGACCAACATTACTAAAATATTACAGTCCCATCTATATATTTTTTTTGTAGCTCTAGCCTTTGACAACTACAAAACACTGACTTTCATTAAAATATATGTAGGCTCTATTGCATAATTCAGTCACTTTTTGAAGGGGTTGTGTGTTCATCAACTCTAAATGATATCTTTCTTATTTCTACACCTTTAATGTAAATATGCAGATGTCCGCATAAACAAGTATTAAGATACAGTGCAGCTTTTACACCTTTAAGATAATACTAGACTAGGTATTTAAATCAAAGATGTAAATTAGCAAACACCTACACGGGGCTTCTAAATTATTTCCGCGGGTGACTATGATTCCAATAACACTTATGTATTATATCTGACTTGGCACATTTTCTGTGTGTGTGAACATGGTTTTAACTGTATAAATCGAATACACCCTGACAGAAGCATGCTAATATTTGAAACAACAAACAATTTAATGACTATTAGTATGAATGGACCATCTGCCACCGCCTTTGACCCAACAGAATGCATTCAAAACTGGTTTGTTAACAAATCACGCTGGCCTGGCTGTAAGCAGTAGATCAGGTAAGAAAAGTGGGCCGGTAGATTTTTTGGTGGGCCTCTAAATATTCTGTGTTTATTTGAAAGCCTGATTTAAATGTCCTTTGGAACTGGTTTCTATAAATTCCCTGTTGAAGTTAGAATTTGCTCATAGTTTGAAATGTACATATAATTTTTTTCCTCTTAGATTTAAGCGACCTCATTGCTATATTATATAATTGGTACAGTAGAGTCTCTGAAACTTGACATTCTGTGTAACTCAACATGCGCACGTACACACAGTAGTTGGCGCCAGTCATCATAATCCAAGGTCATTCAACTTTATAACCTTTTGTTTGTTTGTGTAACTTGACTGGAACAGTTGTGTTGGGGTGTTTTTACAAATGTTGTGTGTGTTAGTTTCCCAATTTCAGTAACGTGTTATTCAAATCAATACACTATAATATGTACAATACTGTACTGCATTTCTGTATATTGCACATATGTAAGAGGGGTGTTCAAAAATAAACCAAACTTTTGCTATAACATCTTTATTGCTCATTGTACAGCATTTTAAGCACTGTCACCCTCAAAGTAGTCCCCTCTACTGGCAATACACCGTTCCCAACGTTGCTTCCATTTTTGGAAAGCCTCCTGGAACGCACTTTGTGAGATGGCGCGCAGGTCTCTTGTCGCATTGTCCTGAATCTCCTCTATGGTTTGGAAACGTCGTCCCTTCAACGTGGTTTTAAGTTTGGGAAACAGGAAAAAGTCTGTTGGGGCTAGGTCCGCAGAATACGGTGGATGGGGCACTATGGGAGTGTGATGTTTTGCTAGATAGCTGCGGACAAGGAGCGACACTGAGCTGGCGCATTGTCATGATGCACCATCCAAGTCTGGTTTTCCCACAATTCGGGCCTCTTCCTGCGCACAGCATTCCTCAAACGCGCTAGAATTCCTTGGTAGACTTCCTTGTTTACCATCTGACCACGTGGTACAAATTCCTGATGGACAATGCCTTTGCATTAAAAAAACACAACCAACATCACCTTGATCTTTGACCGACTCATGCGTGCTTTTTTTGGACGAAGAGACCTTTTGCCCACCCACTGTAACGACTGCACTTTCGTTTTAATATCATAGCCATAAACCCACGTCTCATCGCCTGTTATGATGTACTTTAGGAAGTTTTCATTGACAGTGGCAAGTAGTTCCTGGGTGATTTCAACACGGGTCTGTTTCTGATCTTCAGTCAACAAACGCGGCATTAATTTTGCATTGACACGACACATATCAAGTTTGTCACTCAAAATTTGATGGCATGATCCTACGCTGATGCCCACTTCGTCAGCAACTTATCGAACAGTTAAACGACGATTTCCACGAATCACCACACAAACTTTCTCGACATGGTCGTCATCTGTTGATGTGGAAGATCGGCCAGGCTTGGGATCGTCACTGACCGACATTCTGCAATGTTCAAAACGCTTAAACCACTCATAGCACTGCGTTTGACTCATACAGTCCTCCCCGTATGCTTGGCTAAGCGATTGAAATGTCTCTGTAAAAGTTTTACCAAGTTTGTAGCAAAATTTCACACACACACACACACATTGCTCTTCAAGCTCTTTCATTGTCACTTTGGCACTAATCCGACGAACAGCTTGTGCACGTGCTCACTTCAGCGGATGTAACTCACCAACTAACAGTCAGAGCGAAACACGGCAAATGGCAGTTTGTTGTCTAAACGTGCCGCTACATGCACTCAATAGCCTCAACGTGCTCTCTCTGCCGATTGGCGGGCGATTTCAAAAGTTTGGTTTCTTTTTGAACACCCCTCGTATGTACACCATTATGTAATATATTACATACTGTATGTATATTACTGTAACTGTACCATACAATACTACACTACAGTACAGTACAACTGTACCTATAATATTCAATAGTGTAGTGTGATTCATCCTTGTTTAGTAAACATGCATCTTATACAAAATCATTCATAAAACTCAACATTTCAATAACTCAACACCATCTCAATTCACACTGTGTCGATTTTCCGAGACTCTACTGTACTATCTTTGAAAACATTTTAATACTTTTTTAATCTTAATTCCAATTTGGATTTTTATTTGAAGCATCAGGGCAATTAAGTTTATTAATCATGTGAAAGTAATCAAGGTAGTCCTACTGTATTATATACATCTTTGCCCAGTCGGTAGCATGCCTATCTATATAGCTAAGGGTCCCGGGTTCGATTCCCGTTATGTCTGGAAAATTTATCACTGGTGAAATGTGGGGTTACCCCTTCACAGTGATTAATTATCATTCAGGAGCTGGATTTTGTGCCTGTACTAGTCTTCAAGTTAGATTATAAGGCATACGAATTTACAACAGGCCTATCAAGGTGATACCAGTAGTGGAAAATGTATGGCTTGAATAAG
Organism: Timema poppense; assembly: GCA_902141375.1. NCBI lineage: Eukaryota > Metazoa > Arthropoda > Insecta > Phasmatodea > Timematidae > Timema > Timema poppense. Next base: position 41,331 of record CABFOV010000678.1, read on the forward strand.
AAACCGACTCAGGCCATAGGCTGGAAACAGTAATGGATGTAAAAAAAACTACTTTTATAATTAACCAAAATATTGTATTCACTCAAAATATGGATTTGTTTGGAAATTCATTTGTATTTTTATTTCATAAAGTATATTATTAAGTTTAATGTAAATATTATATTGCCCTGCCTCATCACACATATTGTACATGTATATACCAGACATGTAAAATAAATATTTGTGGGTAAAAATAAAGTTTTAGTCTTTCTAATATATTCAGCCCAAATTTTCTTTTTGTATTAAAATTTAGCCTACTAAGTTGAATTAATTTTTCTTAAGATGCTGATAAGGTTATATTTTTTTAAATTCGGCTTCCTAATTATTTTTAATGTCCAATGGGGCTCTTATGATCAAATTAGTATAACATGCATGCCTTATACCATCACAAATTAGGTAGGTACCCTAATAAAAATCAGGATTCATGCTATTCAATAAAATAAACTTTAGCTCAATACAAATTGTAAAATTTGTTTACAAATGTCATTGATGTTGCCACTCATATAATATTGATTTTATTTTGTCTAAAGGCCTGATTATTGTTCATTTCATTTCTTGATGAATATCTACACCTCTGAAAACATTTCATTTTACAAAACACTTTTCTAACACTAAAGCTCAGAGTAGTGTGTCTTCCTACGAAGAGTCCTGGGTTCCATTCTTGAAAGGTATCATTGGTGAAATAGGGCCTTGAACCCCTTTCAGAGTGATTATTTATGGGCTGGAGCACAGGGCATTGTTAGCACTGTGTCTTAACACCCATACGGGTTCTATAATTATGTACTAATTATGATAATGATTTTAGGGATTAGGAAGGTTATATTTAGAGGAATATACCAACATTTGCATGGAAAGAGGTTGTAAAACCATTTTGAAAAAATCACCCTCACTACACCCAACCAACATTAAACCCTCAATCTTCCCATCATCAGTAATCTAGTCTACTGTGAGAGTAACACCTTATACCATGCAACCACTGAAGTGAGTTTAGAATTGATTTGATTTTAAGACATGTGAGAGTGTAATTTGTTGGTTGAGTAAGTGCATGTTAAATACCGTAGCTAAATACATCTAGCCCACATTTGACGTGTATAGTATGCATCTTTAACTTATTGATCTTGCTTGTTTTTCAGAGGTTGATAGACAAGACGAAAGTGACGTGCATCCGATGGGTCCCAGGCTCGACGAACTTATTCCTAGTGTCGCACAGCAGCGGCCAGCTTTATCTGTACAATGAGGAGTTGCCCTGTGGCACTGCCCCGCCTCACTATCAGCCTTTCAAGCAGGGTGAAGGCTTCGCCATCCATACATGCAAAACCAAGAGCACCAGGAACCCCCTTTATAGATGGGTCATTGGTGCTGATAACTGCTGCATCAATGAGTTTGCCTTTTCTCCTTGTGGGACCTACCTGGCCATTGTTTCACAAGACGGTTTCCTAAGGGTGTTCCATTATGACACCATGGACTTAGTAGGTTCAGCCAGGAGCTATTTTGGTGGGTTCCTGTGTGTGTGTTGGTCGCCGGATGGAAGATATGTTGTGGTGGGAGGGGAAGATGATCTAGTGACGGTTTGGAGTTTCAGCGAGAGGCGGGTTGTGGCAAGGGGGCAAGGCCACCGAAGCTGGGTTAGTGTGGTTGCGTTTGACCCCTTCACCACATCTTATAGTGAGGTAGACAGTGCGGTGGACTTTAGTGGTGGTTCAGATGATGAGATTCAACATCATGGTCACCCCCTTGGTCTCACACACAACTGTCAGCTTCCTGGTAGCTGTGAGCGAGGCTCGGCGGCCAGAAACTCGGTCTCCACAAGCTCTGGAAACCCCACATCTAACAGGAACTCTTCAGGCTCGGACTTCAACCGGATGAATCCGGCTACATGTTACAGGCTAGGCTCAGTTGGCCAGGACACACAGTTATGTTTATGGGATATTACTGAGGACGTTCTGCAACAACCAGTGCCAAGCAAATCGAGAACTACAAGTGGTGTGGGAAACTCGGGGAGTTTTGGGGGATCTTGTAGTTTTGGAGTGAATGGGTCTGCGACAAGTGGGGCCTATAACAATTCCACGTTGAGTGGCTGCGTGCAAAGATGCAACAATGTGCTGGCGTCTCAGAGTATTGCTGTGTCAAATAAAGACAAAGAAGTGCTAGCAGACGGTAACACTACGTTTATTCATGGAACACAATCTGCACAACAACTCGAGTGCGAGCGTGACGATGCCGTCCCTAACACAGAGGCTGGCGGGTCTGGGTTTTGGGGACAAGAAAGAGGGGAGTGGAACACACAAACGTAACTTCAGTCTGGCGTCTCGGGGTGGCAGCAGTGCTGGTGATAAGAATAGTACATCCGGGTCGTGTCGAAGTGGCGGGATGAGTCGAGTGTCGTCAGATGACCCAATGAGACTTATAGGCACAGGGGCTTGTCCTAGGTTTGATGAGTGCACTGTTTTAGAACCCCTAGTGTGTAAGAAAATAGCTCATGAGCGTCTAACAGCGTTAGTCTTTAGAGAAGATTGTTTTGTCACTGCGTGTCAGGATGGATATGTATATACATGGGCAAGGCCAGGAAAGATGGTATGTATCTTGGTTTTATCAATACTATTAACTAGTTTTAACTCCCAGGCATTAAATACACCATGGTTAGTACCAATTGGGACCTTCTAATTACAGTATAGTTAAAACACTTGTGCTAGCCCTAAAGTTCCACTTAAAATCAGCCCTCACTGTTGACCATGTGAACCAAACATCAAAATCAGCTAGTTTTTTTTGGTGGTGGCTGGAAAGTTGAGGTTTTAATCCCAACCGGGTGTATTGAGGGTGTTTTTGTCAAATAATTTCCAACTCTTACACGTATATGTGGGTACATTTCCACTAAATTCTGAATTACTCTATTGTAATTAAATTTTTATAATTTGGACAGGTAGCAAGATGTGCAAACAAAAAATGCACTAAAACTCATAATCCTTAATAGTATTAAAAAAGAACAAAGTAATACTAGGACTACATTTGGTATAATGTGAATCCATTCTCAGTTAAGTGATAGATTAATATTTTGGTGTCTAGTTGCTTGTTTAGACCTACTCTTCTAATAAACAAGATTAATATTTTGGTGTCTAGTTGCTTGATTAGACCTATTCTTCTAATAAACAGCATACCAGCTCTAAAAAAACTTTTCTTTAAAAAAAAATCCTTGAAATTTAATATTTATCAGGATTTGAAGGACCCCCCTCTTCTTTGTCTCTAATTAAATATGGTAAAGGCCTAGTCATTTTTCAAGATGTTTTTAAATTGGGGCGGGAATTTTGAGTCTTAAAGTATATTCAAGAATTTGAGAAAATATTAAACTAAAGATTTTTTTTTCTTTCTAATTTGGGATTTGCTTTAGAGCTTGAACTCTGCTTATCAGTTGTTTTGTCCATCACATTTGCAGGAAACGTTGTTCAAAGAGAACTAAGCTCATTCATTTGCAGAATTTATTATCAAATGTTCATTGACAGAGTGGTCACAGGGAAAATATAGAAAACCAGGAAAAGTCAGGGAATTTAAAAATGCCAAGAAAATCAGTGAAATGTCAAATCTTGTAGTCGACCAGGGAAAATGGAATAGGCTATTTGGCTGTTTAGTGAATAAAAAGTCTTGGTTTCCTTATATTCAATTTTTTTTTTTGTAAAAGTCTTTCTATATACTTATTTTTGAGCCATCATCATCATCTGTTTCCAGTCTGTTATGGCAGGTAAGTCTAGTAAAATGTCTCTTGACTTCCTCTTTCCTTACACCATTTTTCCTCCTTTAATCACTTCCATTCTTCTATCATTTTCACACTTTCTGTTATCTGCTCCTATAATCTCTTTCTTGGTCTCCCTTGCGGTCTTTTCCTACACACTTCATCTCAATCATTCTTTTTGGTATTCTCTCCTTTTACATCCTCATTACATGCCCATATAATCCTAGTCTTGCTTTCTCTACTATTTCATGTACTCCACACATTCCCATTACCTCATTCCTTATCCTGTTTTTCCTCGTGAAGGCAAACATGCTTCTCAGTAATTTTAGTTATATCAAACATCTTTATAAATATAGATGTGTGTTTTAAGCTAGGGAAATTTGAATTTTTGAATCAAGAGAAAATCAAGAAATTTTATTGGCGAGATTTTGAGGATAACCTCATTTAGTTATCATTTTTAAATTCCAGAGCAACTTGAAACTTAAAATACATATAGGAGTAAAACTCTTGCTTACCTTATTTCTAGGATTAAAATTTACCATTTGGATTTGTAAAATGTGGTTTTGACATATTTCCCGATTAAATTTATACATTGTTTTTAAATTTGCTGTGCAAAGTTAATGTTTTATCGGTTTTCTACTAGGGGCTTACCACTCATATCCCCTCTAGTCCGACGATGGTGACCGCTGCGGCAGTGGGTGGGTCTGTGGGGCCTGGAGGAACGGTGGTATAGCGAACCTCCCCCAGCCCTCGTGGCGCTCGGCACATCATCATTATCATCATTGCCATCATCATCCAACCCTCGGGAGCGTCTGTAAGGTACCGTCAAGCCAAGTCGCCGGAATGACTGGCCTTCCTAATTTACATGCTTTGGGCAGTAAAATTAATGTGAAAAGTTTGTTATTTAAGATCTTGGTTTTAATGACAAGACACAATTTTTTATAAGAGGTGTCGTGTGTTTGAGGCAGGGATAAGGAAACATACTTCTTTGTGGGCAAGTTGGACCTTAAAAGGGTACTACTAAAAATTCCAATAAATTGTAAATATAAACTACTGAAGTCTACCGACACATATTGAGACAGGTGTTTGGTGTACGCCTGTGTCTTATGCGGCTATGAACTTTGTATAAATAATTTCTGGTAAGCCTATATAAAAATATGTCTACTGGTAAATAAATCCATCAGACATCTTTTCTTGTTGGAGAAAATATGTAACAATTTTGGGCATGAACTTTTATCTTCAAATTATATGAGTTAATAATCTTTCATGGTCTCAGTTGAGTAAATAATAAATAACATGTAAAGTTCTTGCGGCCCATCCAATATCGTCTTTGTGTGAATGGCCTACTGGCTGAAGTTTCCCCGTCCCTGCTGTAAAGTCATTACCGATTTGTTTTTGTTTTATAGAAGGATTTTATATCATATACAATTATTGTGACTTTATATTATTTTGTTGTGTTATGCAATATATTTTTTCTTTTTGTTATTTTTTTTAGCTCTTTGATTCTATAAGTTTCGATGGTTTGTTGAGAATTAGTCAAATTAAATGTACAAAAGCAATATTATTTTAGTATAATTGTTACTCGGATGGGTCCTAGTCCTATAAACTGATCCCTTTGAATTGTGCAATGAATTGTATACAGTTAGGTTTTGACGAAAGATGTTGCATCTGTTATATTGTGAAATAATTTTATAGGCTGTGCTTATAACCATTATGTTTCAAAACTTGGGTAAGCTATGTTGAATACTTCAAAATTTATCTCGGTAAATGTACACAGTTTTTTAATCATTCAAACACAAATAGTTCATAGCTAAACAGAACTTTTTACCAAAGCTATCATAATTTTTTCTGTTCTAACTATCTTTTATGTATTTTTGATTTTGTTTTATGTGACTATTAGCTTTTTTTGGGAGAAACAACTTCCAAGAAGCCTGCTAGAGCTTTAGTTGGGATTTTGAGTGATAGTAATTCTAGAAAATAAAATTGACTAGCCTCCTTCACAAAACAGGACCTCATATAAACATTTGAAAATTACTTTGGAAACATTTGATCAAAGTTATCCTAAGTTGTGTCCATTAACCCTGTAGTGAGTAAATTTTACTTTTAATTAAAGAAATCTAAACTACACATTAGCAGCTCTAATAAGTCCAAGAGAACCACATAGTTGTTGTCTTGAAAATGAATTTTTATTTCAAATATATATTTTTTGTTAAAAATTAAATGCTATTATTGGTTCATCATAACCCGAGACCTGAAATAAACAAACATTCCCATATCACTACGCGAAGGACCTACATGATTGGTGGAACACCAGTACAATATTTTAAACAGGTGCGACCATCTATAGTCAATACCATATCAAATTGGGTCACTACGAATTTTTGTATTTTTAATGGTTTTAAAATGTTATATCCTATGTTTCTAAAATACTATGCAACAAAATAGATTGGAAACACTCAACAACCTTCATTTAACGCTGTCGAGATAAACTGTCATCTGACCGTTGTTGACCTAGCATGTGATAAGAACTGTAACATGGGGTCTCTCAATGCTGACCAAGGGGTTTGTTGATATTTGAATAGTGCCTGCAAAGCTTAAAGTATAATTTCTAAATCAAGTGAAGGGATAGTTTTATTAATTTTAAAATAAGTTTAATACAAAACATAAGAGGGACTATTTAGTGAAAGGATACCATTGAAATCCCCTCATTAGCAAATCAGAGGATAGACTTCTACATGCTTTTGTTTACATCAATTTCAGCTTAGGATGAATCAATAGTAGGCTAGTCTTTTTCTCCTTAAAGAGCTATAACATTTCTGGTAGCTTAAGTTATAGGGTCATATTATTTTATTTTAATAGATCAACACATTATTTGACTTGATTATGAAAACTTGAGGATTTTACAATATCAATTATATCTTCATTTTTTAAACACAGTCTTTTTTATTGGACTTAGATTAAGAAATACACAATCTAGCTTAATATGTTATTCAGATTTAATCTGAAAAAAATTTTATAAAATATTTAATTAGATTCAAATTTGAAAATTTTCCAAGCTACAATATTTAATTCAAAAATGAATGAAGCTAATAATTAATAATTTGAATTTGATTCAAAATTGAAAATTGTTTAATTGCATGTGTTTAAGGAGATATATAAAATAAGATTCAACTTAGTGCATTAAAGTATTCATAGCTCTCATTTATTTAATCACTCTAAAGCTTTGTTTATTAAGACCTTGCGATTCATAATTGTGTATTTGGAAAGGGGCTATTATTTTTGTTCCTGTAGCTTCTTACATCTATAAAATGTTAAATAAAACCAGTAATATATTGGTGTATGCTAAAAACATGCCTCTATAAATTTATTGACAAAAAACTAAGTAATTCTAATCGGTTAGCTGGTACAGTGATCATTGATGCAAGAACAGGGTGTCCAGCAATCTGGAAGACAGAAAATTAAGGGAATTTGCTTGATCGGGGGAAAATCAGGGAATTTTATAAACTTTTCTAGAATTTTCACATATTTATTTAAAAATATGCAACTTTTATTTATAATAGCCAAAATAAATCCCCCTAACAGTTAATACTCATCACTAATCCCTTTCAACACAGTTGACCCTGATAAGCATACTAATCTCATTTCTCAAGGGCATGTGATTTTTGTGTCATCTTTCCACTCTATTGCCCGCCTTAAGCAAAAATTGAGGCAGGGTTATGCATAAAAATTCAATTGCAAATTAGGAATAAGAAACTATTAAAGAATCTGTTTCACAACACTTTTAAACTTTGCTGGTGTAAGTGATCTTTTTATATTCCAATATACTTTCACTGAAATCTAAACTAGATCATACCACCAAATAGGCCATTGCTTTAGGTCCTTTATATAATTTATAACCTCTTTATAGAGCATCACAATTTCAGAATGCTTATGTTTCTAAAAAGATGATTACATTAAATAAGGTTTGTAATTTATACTGACTGGAAAAGTTGAAAATTGGCTCTGTAAAACCTGGAAAAGTCATGGAATTTTAAGTGGAAGGACTACCTTGTAAAACTAGAGAAGCGCAACTCCTAAGAAACGTCCATATATTGAACTATTTTGACTGTTTAACCGACACCGAACTAGAGTTGTGGTGTTGTCATCTGTCAAGTTTGGTCTGAAAGAGTGAACAGGGAGAGAGCTAATCTGTTGTTTATATGGGTGAAGCTTCTTGGAAGGGAAAGGCTAGGGTGCGGCTTTTATCAAAGACCACTCACTTACTTTGCAGAAATCTGCTGCTTTATTTATAGGTTGAACTCAACTAATCAATCTTATGATTTTCTTTATATTTCTTAACTAGTGGAAGAAAACATATTTCACCCGACTTTCTCGTATTAGATTGATTTGCTGGTGACGAGATTGGGGTTCAAATCCCAGTAGTGTACTGAGGGGTGTTTTTTTTCTTAAGAGGGTTTCAAACATATTTTTATTTATTTATTTTTAACGCCATGTCTTACTACCCGTTTGGGCTATATGCTTATATAGTAATTACTTTAATGTATTAGGGAAAAACACCTGACTGCACCCGACCGGAATCAAACCGGGATCTCCCTGTCTTCAGCATGTCAGTTGAACACAGTGGGTAAAACACATTACTAGACTGGATTTCTGGTGTTGGGTAGATTGAAGTTTGAATCCCAGTTGGGTGTAGTAAGGGTATTTTTCCCTAAAATGGTTCCCGACTCTCAATCTACGTACATTCAATCTAAAATGTCAACTTCCTCCATTCTTAGCTCATTAGGGTAATTAATGCATGGGTTCAAATAGGTACTAAGTCGCAATGGAAAAAAATGATTGTGATGGCTACCAAGAGTGTCGGCGAAACTTTATTAGTGTCGGGCAAGGTAGTTTGTAAAAATATATATTTTTTAGGAGTTTTTAGGGGATTGACTCCAAGCCAATGGTAAATATTTGAAAATGGAATGCCACTAAAAGCTATTTGGGGTGGCCCTTAAGCATTTAAAAATAATAATAGATTGTTATAGAACCTATTTGAAGTTAGATACAAACCATCTTTCAGCTTCAAACTCAAGTATATCAGTGGGGAGTTTAACAAAGTGTAGGAGGACACATTTCGATGGGGGGAGGGCGGGAGGAGAAATTGGTGGTATTACCCTGCCCTATCAACCCTCCCCCCTTCCCAGCCCATCCATAATGAGTAACACTGGATATAAAACTATCGACAGACACACCATAGAATGTAGATCATTTCTTCACCGTCTGACTTAACCCAAGTTATGAGGGGTGAGGACAGTGTCTGAGAGTCGCATTGGTTACTTAATTTCTTTTAAAATATTCATATGTCAGTCGTGTAATCACTTTTGATGATGGGAAATATCAAAACCAAAGATTAATAATAATAATGGCAATAGAAATATCTTATCAATTAACATTAAAAAAAATATTTTTAAGCCTTTCTTTCATGGGCATAGAAAATTGGGGGTCAGAGGTCTGGACCCCTCTTTAAAATTGTTAAAGCCCTTGAAAGGAAGGGGGAGGGACACACATACATATAAAACATAAATAAGAAATTGTGTTTTTTACTTTTCATTATATTACATCAGCCAGATACTAATTATTATAATACGTAATAATATAGAGTAGGCAGGTTGAATTTAGAGGAAGTGCATCCACATTTGTGTGGAAAGATAAGAGTGTAAACCCATTGAGGAGAATCCACCCTAAGTGCATTACTATACATCCATATTGTGTTTGTCCCCCTTTTAGATATTATACATCCATAAAAGTTGATAAAACTGTTGCTGAAAATTTTCAATATAATGTAAAAAAACTTATTCTGAATTAAATGAAACAATATTAATAAATATTATAAACAAATCTATAATCAATTATCAATATTAACACTTACAGAGGCTAAACAGACATATATCTCTGTGAAATTGTCTGCAACTTCCTCCAAGGCCAAGATACGAAGTAGCTCAACAGATAATATAGCTAATCCCTGCAGCCTTTCTTGTTTCATGTGCTTCTTAAATAATTTTTAACAAAGTTTTGAAAATGACCTTTCAGCTGTTTCTATTGATTTTACAGAAAATATGTACAGATATTTTTTGTACAGTATACATTATGTGCAATAAAGTGACTATTGAGTAATTATTGATTGAATGATGAAATTATTACGGGGAAAAAAAACTTTAAAAGACAACACTTTCATTTCTTACCAAATTAATTTTGAGCGGGTGGACCTGTATGATGTGCCCTATTTTGGGCATGGGCTTGTGGCGTTTTGCCACACCCCTATAGTTTCACCACTGAACTTGTAACTATTGAGAATTTCAAACTTTATTATCCTATTTTTTATTAATTATATTCGATAATCAAATATAACTTTATACGTTTAAACATATTTTAATATATCTAACACCCAATTTAGTGGCCTCGTGGTCTAATGCACTACTCTTGCAGTAGACTAGACTGCTGATGACGTTGAGATTGAGGTTCAAATTACGGTCGGGTATATTGGGGTTGGTTTTCCAAACTTGTTTTCCACGCTCCCTCTCCACAAATATGGGTACACTTTTTATGATTATAACCTTCCTGATCCCTAAAACCATTAGCATAATTGTTGAAAAACAAAATCATTCACACATTCTCTGTTTATTTGATAAAAATTTGAATTTAACCATTTTCCTCAGGAACTTTATATCCTACTGAAAGAAAATATTTTGACCAAACTACATATTATATTGATATAATGTAAATAGAAATATAATATAATATTATAAAATACAAATATATATATAGTTGTCATATAAATACATATATTCAAATTTGGAGATAGCATATAAAACAATTTTCTGCAAAAAGAAACATTTTATTTTTAAAAATGAATAATTTGTATCAAATAAATATTACATAGGTAGCCTTTATTACCTCTAGGCCTACTACAAAAATTATAAACACTTACTCTAAAAATAAGTATTTAAAATTACAATAAAACATACAGAAATATCCTGCAAGAAAAGGTTTTTCACACAATTGTATGGAAAATATCTATAGATTTTGATCAAACTTGATAGGCTTACACACAAGTTTTACATTGAAGCATGATAATTTTATAATCTATGTCTCTTATCTATAACTTTTGTTTCAGGGGTGTTCATAATATATACACATCACCAGCTATTTTATGATTTTAGCTACACATACTATATAATAATAAAATATCAATTCTACAATTTTATACATTCAAAGTCCTTAATCAAACCTTCTGCAATATACACACTAAAAATTATGTTTTTAATATTAATTTTATTAGGGACCTGTGCTTCAAATCTCGGTTGAATCCTGGCCGTGTGAACTGAGGTGTTTTTCCTCATTTCTCTCCACGCAAATGTATGAACACTTTCTCTAAATTACTGTCTTTCTTATCCACCCTATTGTAAATTTATGGAGAGCGTCGAAGGTATTAAGAAGTGAAGCCTTTCTAATATTACAAGAATAAAAAATATGGCTTGGAAATAATTTTTGCAATGCACATTCTTACATGTGTTGAGTAACATCCTCATCTTAGCATTCGTGTTCCCCTCTCTCTTTCCTTTCTAAATCTTACGTTATTTCCATCTCTCTGACTTGGCATGCTATGGCACCCGAGGGGTGCGAGAAAGTAAGAGTGATGATTTTGATGAATCTATTTTGTTAAATAATAATTGTCAAAATGAAATATTCCTGTGTTAATTTTAAAAGAATGGTGGTCGAGGCATGTTTACTAGTGGCCCCACTCCCCTTTAATTACCCACCTTTACAATCGATAGCAAAATAGTTTCAAGACACTTAAATATTGTGACAAGTGTATTTCTTGTTAAAATTGTCAATAGTCCATAATGATTTAGATAGCCCTGTTTATCAATACCAAATTATTGACTCTGTTTACAGATCACATTACCAAAGATAGGGCCAAAGTGTTTGATTGGTAAGTGAACTGAACCCGTGTGGGTTTTATGTCGATGTAATAATTAAGCTAATGTGTTAAGAGAAGAGTAAGGTTGCATTTAGACGACATACACTCACATTAGCGTGGAAAGCATTTAAGGAGTAATAACCTCATAGCACCCAACTGGGATCAAACCCCGATCTCCGCCCTCGGCAGTCCAGTTTATTGCGAGAGTAGGGCCTTAGATCATGGGGTCACCAAAGCGGGTCCCGTAGTTATATTGATTAGGTATTCTACACACATGATTTTAATGAATGAATTCTAAATTAAAGTATTAAAATTGTATTTTCCATGAAGAAACGATAATAAATTCATAACACCTATTTTTGTTATCCAATTCACAAGACCAGAACATTTAATTTTCTTCGATCTCTTTTTACAGAAACTGCTTCCATTGCAAAACACATTGTAACCACACAACTAATTTCATGAATGAATGTAGTCGAGTTGATTTTTTTCATGCAAACATCTGTGAATCACAGTGCAACGCTTGGTATCACTACCTTAAGTTTTCACAAGAGGCTCATCTTGTTAAACCTTAGACTAATAGGTCGCAGCATACAGCATCACAACACTTTTTGAATTAAAATAAAACTACCACTTTATTTCAGTTTAGAACAATATGTATGTTGAAAAATGAAAGGATAATTATTCTCAATTATATTAACTAGGTTTATGCTTTGTCTGCATATTTAAAAAATAAAACACTAAACCAAGAAAATATGATCATGTAAAAATCATTTAAACTAAGCTGCTTGCAAATATTTAACTTTTAACTGGCATTAAATTATACTAAATGATAGAGAAATGTGTTTATGGTAATACAATGAAAACAGTTTTAGCCTAAGTTTTCCCACGTTTCAATGACCAGCCCAGTTTGTTTTATGCAGTGTTCTTTAAATTATTTTTTAAAACTTAAATTTGAATATGGTGGGTAGATATGAATAAAACATAAACCATGTAAGTGAATTGATCTTTACAGTAGTATGACAAGACTTGTATTAATCATAACTTGTGAATGTGTGGAATGCCAGGCCTCCACCATGGTTCAGATCCCACGTTAAACTGTAGGTCCTCTATTTCATCTCACAGTCACCCTACCATTACACATTAGCGTAAGTGCGTATAACCTGAACGGGTAGTAAGACGAGGAGGTGCTAATAATAATAATAATTTATAGAAGTAAAAATCTGATTCAAATATGTATAATAGTTTTCTTAGTAATTGGGTACAGATAATTCGCCTTAGAAACCGACTGCGCTCATCTCTCATGGTGATCCATCCCGTTACTATATAGTTTGGCTGGACACCCTGTGGAATCATGATAATTTTAATATTACGAGCCACCTAATGTAATATAAAGAAACATACTGTGCGATTAGTATTCACTTAACATCAAGGTAACGCAAACATAACATGACATAGAAATTTGACTTGTTTGAAAAACATTTGTTCACAAAAATATATCTTTGGCTGATTAAGCTTTGATGACATGCAATAGAAGCTAACTGGAGATTCAAAATAAAATTGAATAAGAGACCACATTGTTTTGGAGTTAACGAACAAAACATCAGAAGGCTTCTGCACACCATAACTAAGTAATTGAGAAACTAAATAACCTTGGTGACATTTCTCACATTATGGTTAGTTGTCAGACATGTGAAACACCATATTTATGTAATTGAATGAAATTTCTTTTCTGAACAATTTTTACTTTAAATTTGTGTAATGTTGTGTTATCTTTAAAAAGTGAAAGTTAAGTTAATCATGATATTGGCATCATTACTTGTTAAATTACTGTGGTGGTTTTTAGCAACTGTACAAAAGTACAATTTTATGTTGGGTTATTGAAATGTCCATTTCGTTCACCCTATCATGTTAAACTGTGTCCCTATTCTATAATCTATATTTTAGTGGGAGAATGTAAGGTAAGCTCACAGTATGCGAAGTGTACATCCATAGCACATAATATTCAAAAATGTCTTCATTAACTTGAGAGGTGAAGCTGCACATCAATATTTACAGAAGTTGAAACCTAATGGTTAAAGGTTTGGTGTCTTCTTTCGAGAGATATTTATTTAATCTCTCTCTTGATATACAGTGAAATCTCCCTTGACCGACATCAATGAACAGCTGATTCTTCTTTATCATGGACAGTTTAAATTTACCTCTTACAGGAGAACACCTTCCCAATAACGGACTTTCTCAATAACGCATGTGGACACTGCTAGACACACATATTTATGCATACAAATCTTCATACAGCAGACAAAAATTGAAAACACCAGTCTGAATACAGTATTTTACAAAATGCGTACTGTTCACAATTCATGTTATTTACATAATTATTATTTTGTGTATAATGTGCCATGTACATTATTAATCTACATCCACTACTGTTTCCAGCCTATGATTTGGGTCAGTTTTTTATTCTATTTTTCCATTACCAGCGGGCTAGGCCTGTCGTAGCTTCAAATGCCTTATAATCTATCTTAAGACTAGGACGGGCACAACATCAAGTCCCTGGCTGTTAATTTATCAATGTGAAAGGGTAAATTCATATTTTCATCAATGATAAATTTTTTACTTTGCCGGGAATTAAATTTAGGACCCTTAGCTCAGTTGGCAGACACGCTACCGACTGAGCTAAGGTCACTGACTCACAATATTTATCAACTTTCTTAACTATCCTGCATACAATACTGCACACTGCAGGAATTAGATTGTTATAGTTAATATTCATAATATAGAAGTGCATATAGATTAAACTGTTCAAGCACAATGCTTTTAATATATATATTTTACAATTGACAGAAACTTCTTAATAACTATTTTCTATCCCAGAAGGTATTAGCTCTAAAGAGATTTTACTTTATATTACATAAAAAAAACATGATATTTGAAATATAAATTAAGTTTGCTAATTTAAATATCTTTCTCACGATAAGATTGCATATTAATATAAACTTTAAATAGTATTGTGGTAACTAACTATACCCTATTTGTGGTAGGAAGGGATGTCTGAAAGGTATTTTTCTCGGTATATAGTAAGAGTTTGGTAGGAGAAAGGACCTTCTAGATGTTCCCTTTTACCATAAACAGGGTTAATAGTTTCCATATTTATTACATTCACTTTTTTATATTAAAATAATAAATACAGCAAACGCAAAAATCACAATGGTGGTAGTTTTAGCCTTGAAATAAATTTTTGGGTGAGTAAAACTTTATTTAAAACACTTTTCACATTCATTTTATAAAATATAACTTCATCTTATGTCCATTTTTGCCAGTTTTAATCCAGTATTGTGAGTGTTCTGATGTACCTACATTAAACACAAAATGTAAAAAATATAGCGACTTAGAGAAGTTGAAAAATTACACATCCGAAAGTTAATTGTTAATCAATGTTTAGGTAAACCAGGTAAAAAAAAATATATATATATATATCACTATTGTTTTAATACTCCCGTAATAAAGAATCTGTTCCTATAAATCTTATGTAAAACAAAATAAGTTTTAAAAATGTGATTGTTGTACTGCTGAAGGTCTAGTACCTTATATAAGTAAGTATTAACTTGGGAGCCAATCCTGAAAGATTTGTTTTTGTTGAAGGATTGATTGACTGGGGATAAAAATAAGCCTATTTAATGATTTATTGAAAGTATATATGTGTGTGCATGTATGTCTAAATAATAAGTTAAAACTACTTGCAAATATGACTTGATCAAAGTTAGTAAAATTTAACCAGGATATTATTTATTTATTTGCTACGAATGATAATTTATTTAAGACAGGTGCACATTTTTCTAAGAACATAAGACAATAATGTTGGCCCATATATTTATTTCTTTAAAATACTGTCCCCACCTGAAATAGCGTGTATTTATTGTTTCATAAGGAACAGTATAGGATATTTTGGTTTAGCTACTTTTTGTGAGTGATATTTTGAGACATTTCTTTAAAATCCTTATTGCCATATACGTTTTTTCTAGACTTTAAACCAATTTAAATTGTTTTTAACATAGTATATAATTTTTATATATATTTATCTATAAGTGATTTATTTTTAGCCTTATGGCTCTAAAATTAATAGTAGGCTATATTATAGGAGTGTGCAAAGCTTTGAAAACTTCGACGTCGCTTTATCTATTTGTTCGTTTTGACTTTAATTTGAAAGTGGAATTCTGGATTCGACAATTATGAAGCTTCACTCAAAAAGATATTTAAATTTAAAACACACATTTGTGTTATATTTTCATTTTGTGATAATAACATAATTTATCATTTTAAGTCAAAATGTATTAATTATCTTTGATTTTGAAGAAGGTAGGGGAAAGGTAAAGAAAAACATATAAAAGGAACAAACACAATATGGATTTACATTGAAACGAACAGTTACATTGCTGCAATTGAACAAAGAGGTAATGGCTGCCTCTTGAGGAAAATTGATTGCTACCGCCCAATCCCTTGACCTAGGTTTCATTTTATTGAAACTCATCAGAAGATGTGCAGTGCAACTTCCTAAAAGAGGAAACCAATGAAACAAAAGGGGGAAAAAGAAAATCTGTAAAGAATGAGAGGACACTTAAATGCTCCTATCTAATTGTCCTATAATTTTTTACAAACTTCCTTTCTCTCCCTTTTGTTATTTTAATTTCCTCTTTTAGGAAATTATGTTGCACGTTTCGCATTCCCTCCTGATGAATTCTGACGGAATTAAACCTAGGTCGAGGGATTGGGTGGTAACGATAAATTTTCTTCAAGAGGCAGACTTACCTCTTTGACCAATGGTAGCAATGTAAAGTGTGAACTGTGTTCTTTTCATTGTAAAAGCCATATTGTGTTTGTTCCTTTTATATGTTTTTATCCAGCTTTCTTGTACCTTATTCCAAATATAGTACAAATACCTCATAAGTCGTAAAGAGGTTTTCCTTTGAGTTATAGAAATATATTATCTTTTAAATATACTGTATTAGCCCGAATATAATGCAACGTATTTCTCCTAAAAATTTATTTCCGAAAACTACTCATATGATATGCGCAGCCTAATATTTTTCATTGAAAAAAAGGCAGATTCCTACATAGTTCTATTTTGTAACATGTTGGGACTGTACTGGCCGGCCCGGGCTCATGTTACTGGCAGAATATTGAGAAAGATTGTGTCACTATTGGTAGGTAGGCGAGAATATCAAGATCAAAACGGAGAGGATTTCTCTCCTTCAGTGTCAATGAACTGCTAATTCAGTGGGTCACTGTTAGTTTGTGCTGTGTTACTGGGAAAAAATCATCAATGGCAGATCCACAAGTGAGGACTGGTAGCTTTAAATAATAATTAAGGTAAATTTTATTCTCACTTAACTTTTTACTTTTAAAAATATGTGTTCAAGTTCTTACCTCTGTTACTGTCATAAAATCAGGTCATATTATATTAGACATCCTTTATTTTTCATGAACACCTCAAAACCTTAGGGTCATATAAAGTTATATTTAAGGTCATACTAAATTCGGGCCAATACTGTAATATTTTGTAAATTATATTTAATAGCTAAATTTACATAGTTATGTAGATTATGATATTTTTATCCAACATTTAACTTTTTTTTTAATATTCAAACTTCTATTCGACTCTATAAATATTTCATATTCAATTTGACTTTGCTTCAAATTGAAAAATTTGACTTTGCTTCAAATTGAAAAATTTGACTTTGCTTCAAATTGAAAAATTTGACTTTGCACACCATTATTATACTATAAGTATTTATGACAGATTATTTAATTTAAGTAATAATTAATAAACTATAATTTATTAGCACAGTGTAAGATTTTAATATTAGTGTGTTTTTAATCAACACAGTTTTTATTATGAAATAACTTTTGTCAGTTGGTTGACTGTGATACACTTTAAACATTAACATTATACAGTGGCAAATCATACCTTTTCTTTACTCTCAGAAAGATTATTTTTTGTGTTTGAATTTATAGTGTATTTTATATCACCTAGTCATTGTATTTATCTGCAATCAGAGTTGACCCATTTAATAGTAATAATATTGTTTGTTACAAGACGAGTCACTAAATTGCTGTGACATTGTATTCATTTTAGCTAGCAAATCTATTTTCACCAATTAATCTTCATTAAATTGTTACGCATAAAAGAAGATAGGAAAGGGACAGGAACAAACAAGATATGACCTTCAATAAAAACAGGCACACTTTACACTGCTGCCGGCAAGCACAGAGGAACACACTTTACACTGTTGTAAATGACGAAGATGTAACTGCTGGTATTTTAGATAAATAATTGGTTCTCGCACAATCTCTCTTGACATTATATTTGGTATTGTTGAAACTCTTCAGGATAGAAGTGTAAACGGTCAATTCATCTTCTTAAGAGGCAACCAACAAACAAAAGGAAGACAAATAAAATTAATAAAGAATGATAGGACACATAAGCAGAAACATACATTATGTCTCCTCCATGTACTCTGAAAGGCATCAAACTACCTTACTTGGATCCACTATAGTTTAGCTTATAAGATAAGATCATAGTGTAATCAGTCATTGTAAAACTGCTCCCTTTCAGGGTATACTGTGTTTACCTCAAAGAGTGGGACAAAAAAATCCTTAAGAGCTACTACTAAATAATTTAAGCTATTCACAGTATTGATATTTCATTGTCATCATTCAATATAAGTCCTTATTGCCATATCATTAGAAGGTATAGGGTAAGTTGTCCCACAGAGTCTTCTTGTGGAAAGTAACGTTTAAAGATAATCTGTGTTACGGCAACTATAAGTAAGCGGAACAGAGTACACTAGTTAATTATAAAATAATGTTCACCTCACTGTGCTAGTAATGTGTTCTTTCGAATTATATTCTCATTGGTGTATCAGATTAGTAATGAACCTACATATAATTATAGCAATTTAGAGATGGGTTATTTGAATCTTTTGGGGTAGTTTTCCTAAACAGTGTTGGGCATACCAAAAATTGTATATCAGCTATTGTCATCTGGTAAGACTAGCAAAATTAGGTTGCATCAAAGAAATAACAGCATGTGACATCTCCCTTACCCACCCATGAACTGTATTCCATGTGCTTACCCATTGTTTAGGTTCCACACACTTTGCTATAATTTAATTTTAATCCTCTTTAGGTTCCATTAGTATGGTTAACACGTTGGTCACTAAAGACTCAAACCCACATCTGTGGGAATGTGGACTTAATATCAGGTTCATCTAGTCTGGTATTTTGGTAGCAAAGAGGTTGAGGTTTGAATCTAAGCTGGTTTTACTGAGGGTGTGTATTCTTAAATGGTTTCCTAAGCTCCCTTTATCTTTATGTGGGTACATTTACACTAAATTATAACATACTCTTCCCTGCCTCATTAAAATAATTATAGTTTCTTAGCCTGGACAGGTAGTAAAACAAAGTAGAAAATTTCTCAAAAATGACAGCTTTAACGATAAACCATACCTATTTCATTTCCATATATAACTCGTACATATCCAATTCAATTTATATGGCATAGCTAAGATATGTAGCAAGAAGATAGCTTTAGGTTATTGTTACAGCTTTAAGTTAGAGTAGACTAGTTTTAGAGGAAATGTACCCACATTACCATGGGAATAAAATAAAACAACCCTTTATACAACACACATGAGAAACTACCATCATTGCATTTGACTGAGATTAAAACCTCAACCTCACTGTGACAAATCTATTGGAAACCTTATACTCTAGAACATTTGACCATCAATCATCATCACCTGTTTCCAGCCTGTTGCAGTTTAGTAAAATACCTCAATCTTCCTCTATCCTTCCACCATTCTTCCTCCTATTATTGCTTTCATTCTTCTCCTCTCACTTGTACAACTTTTTTTTGTCTGCTCCTTCCGTCTCTTTCATGGCTTACCTTGCGGTTTTTTTACTACATATATATCCATAATTTTCTTTGGCATCTTCTCTTTTTCCATTCTCACTACTTACCCATACCATCTCAGTCTTGCTTTCTCTACCATCTCATGTACTCCTTGTACCCCCACTCTTTCTGGATACCTTCATCTTTTATCTTGTTTCTCCTCGTGACAGCTAACATGCTCTTCACAAACTTCATTCTCATGGTATCCACTTTCCTAGTCTCTCTTACATTTATTGTCCATGTTTTTGCTGCATATGTGACAATGGGTACAAAGTTTGTCCTGTACAATACTTCTTTACACTTCAAAGGTACTTATATTCTCCATAGAATATCCCTACCTATAGAACAACTATTCCTGCGGTCCTATTTTCATTAGACCCCTCTTTACTTCCGCCTTTCATCTCAATCACGCTTCCAAGATATTTTACATTCTGTACTTTTCTCAGCTCTACTCCATCCAACATAATAGCCATACTAGGTCATATGATATTCCTTGTCATTACCATCACTTCACACTTTGCCATGCTAAATTTCATTTCACACTCTTTCATGTCCTCATTCCATTCTTGCAGCTCTTCCTATACTTCCTCTTTCTTCTCCCCCATATCATCATGTCATTAGCAAACATCATGGCTTTCATTCTCCCCCTCCTCTCTCCCTCTCCCTCGAGTTTACTTGACACTTTGTGACCAGATCCATTACCATTACAAATAGTGGTGAGAGGGCACTCTCCTGTTTGATTTAATTTTTTATATGGAACCACTCTCACTACAACTCTTTTCTCCACATTCATAAATACCATCAAGTCTTTCCCAAATTCATACTTTCTTACCATCAGCTCTCGTATGGAAAAGATAAAGTCTATTGTAGACCTTTGTTACCTAAACCTGTATTCATTTTATTTCTTATTCTCTTTCCAAGTATCTCATCATATTTTTTGTATATTGGCACATCAACATTATTACCCTATATTGTATAAAACCTCTTCCTGTCCCCTTTCTTGAAAATAGGTATTATAATTCCCTCATTGTAGATCTTATTAAAACAACTTTTGTTTGTTGACACACCATTTTTAACCAACTTGGTTGTTTTTTTAAAAAACTAAAACTTTGCAGAAACATAAGATATGCTCCAATTTTAAAACAGTACCCAAAAAATGATAATTTAAAACTATCTTGTGTGAATTAGTGCTTTTGTTAATAATCCACTCGGATAAACTCGTTTTAAGTGATTAGTTCATAACAAACAAATAAAATATGTCTACCGAATTAACAGTTCTGAAAATTTGGATTTTTGTTTGTTGTGATGGGGGAAGGAAACCAGAGGTTGAATTCACCTCCATGATCTGGTGGTTAAAGTACAGGCCTTCAATGAATAAACATTATCAAATTTAGTAGCCCACACAATACTTTTACGGAAGTTATTAATTTATTAAGTGTTTAGCTATTTTAGATAGGAACAAATCTTGGAAATTTAGATGTCCCGCCTAACTTTTCCATTTATTAATATATGTCTAACACATTTCAACCAAACTTTGATAAATAGACAGGAAACCTTAAGGACATCTCCAGTTTATATTTTAACATATTTTTCCTGGCCTAAAAGTGTTAAAAACTATAAAATAATTATGTCAAGCAAATAGGAACAAATTATTTCGACATTGTATTAATGAAACTGATTTTTTACATTCACCCCTCCCCCTTCCACACTTACCCCCCAAAAAAGCTGGGTTCAAAATTAACACAAAAAGGTGATGGTTAGGAGCGCATAGTTCAAAAGTTTGCAAACTTCTGGTTTGGGCCTATCTCTAATAATGATTATTATTTTAATTTGAGCAATTATTGTATATTTATTTAATTGCTTTTTTAACCAAAGATAAAAGAATATTTAAAGTGTCATACAGTATTTTAAAAGTAAATTATTTTGCATTACAGTTTAGGTATGGTTAGGTATTGAATAAATCTTTCTTGGATAAGCAATGTAGCAAGTGTTTTTTAATTTGAGAAAATTTGTTCAAAAAATAATCTATCGCATGGCATAAAATTTTATTTTAAATTTCTGCACCCTATGAGGTGTGGACTAAATTCTTATAAATCCATGTACACTCATGTCAAACTTAAGATAGTGTAGTGTAAATAAAATACCGTAAATTATATGTTTTTGTTAAAACAACTACAGTCAACTCTCGATTCTCCGACCTCTCAAAGTAACAACCATTTTTTGGGAAACCGTGAAAAATGTGGAAAAAAAGATTGAAAATTTTAAGGAAATTGGGCGTAAAATGTGTTTGTTTGCACTTATTTAGGTCACTTTGTTGTGATTATCTTTGTAAGCACTGTATTGCTAGTAACTGGGATGGGTCAGGTATAAAAATAGACTCCACCCATCAGTACCAGCCAATAGCACTTGACTCACTCCACCCCCTCCCACAAGCAGGGCAATGTTTCCTCACGTGCGACTGCCACTACATAACGCGCCAGGCTTGTTTTTGCCATTGATATTTCAATTCTCGATTTGGTTTGATTTTGTGAACAATTTTCGATGACCCACACTATTGTTTTTGCCATTATTATTTCGATTTGGTTACGTTTTTGGTTTGATTTTGTGAACAATTTTTGACAACCCACACTATTTTTTTAATTTGATTCGAACTTATAATTCAGACTAAATGAGTAGAAAGAAGACCTTCTTGACGCTCATGAAGAAGTACGAGATCATTCAGGAAGAGGGTGAGACGGAGATTACGCGGCAGCATGGCATCCCGGAGTCGAAACTTTTCATGATTCTTAAAATGAGAGAAGAAATGTTGAATGCAGTGCAGAAGGTCAAAAATTTGAAGGGTGCGATTCACACAAATCTAGAGCAGACTATATTGGAGTGGTTCAGCCAGCATAGAGCGCAAAACGTACCTATAAACAGATCGATGATGCAGAGGAAGGCCGATGAATTTGCCTAGAGGTTAGGTATAGACAACTTTAAGTGTTCAAGTGGATGGCTAGAGTGTTTCAAAATGTCACAGAATATCCAGCTACAAGGTTGTCAGTGAAAGCACATCGGTCGACCCATCACCGGTGAGGGAGTGGATGCCCTTGCTCTGAAACATCCTTAGGCGCTATCAGCCTCAAGACAACACTGATGAGCTTGTGATGTTCTACAACCTCATGCCAGATCACATTCTTGCTGTGAAAGGGGAACAGTGCAAAGGTGGGAAGAAGAGCAAGGAGCGCCTCACCATCCTTCTGTGCTGTAACATGGACGGCAGCGATAAGATGAAGCCACTCGTAATCGGGAAGTTCAAGAAACCCCAAGGTTTCAAAGCTGCATCCTGCCTTGTGACTGCTTTTAATAAAAAGGCATGGATGATCTCGGAGGTGTTCACAAGGTGGCTTCAAGGCTTCGATTTGAAGATGGACACAGCAAATAGAAAAGTTGTTCTCTTCCTCGAAAATTGTCCCCCACATCCTGCTCTCGACAAACTCGGAAACATTGAGCTGGTGTTTCTCCCAAAGGACACCACCAGCATGCTTCAGCCCCTGGACTAAGGAAGGTGAAGTTCCGCGAGATACTTGTGCAGAGAATTATGTGGAATCTCGACATGAGCAAAGAGGTCAAAAAGTGGGACGTGTTCAGGGCCATGGAAGGAATCTTCACCAGTTGGAGGTCAACGAAGAGGCTGCCGTCCGTATGTTTCCCACCGCTGCCAGTGCCAAAGACTCAGACAACCCATTGCCAGTGGATGCCAATTCCCAGCCAGGCCCCTATATGAAACCGCAGCCTGGCTCAACAACAGCACCTTCATCTGCCCCCCTGACTTTCACTTGGCCGTGCAACAAGGAAATGTGGCAGAGATTAGCCCCAGACTGCACGTATGAGGAGTGCATAGCAGCAGACGATGACATCACAGTTTGAGGCACCCTCGACAACGCCGATATAATCATGAAGCAGCAGGAGTCCAGCGATGAAGAGGGGGAGGGAGAAATGGGAGAAGAACCTGAAGATATCCCCACGACAAAAGATGTTCTGAAAGCCAGGGATGTCTACTCGAGCACTTAAGCGCCAGGGTGCCAGCGAAGAGCTGTAGTCCCAGTTCTATAATGTGAACGACTTCATCAAGAAAACTGGCGCTACGAAGAAGCATGCCCCCATAATCGACTTATTCAAGAAATAGGTAGGTTTTTTTCACATGTCTAAAAAATGCAAATTTTGCGTATGAGGGTTGGGGGTTGAACAAAATCAGTTAAAATTCCAATAATGAGGCTTTTTCACGTTACCGTGAAAGGTCGTAGAATCGAGAGTTGACTTTATTTAATTTTGGTCTCGGTCATGTCCAGGTTCGTCAAATCCCCCATTCCCTTAAAGATTTTAGCCTGGGTTGGCTAAAGAAATTTGAACTACAGTGGAATAATAAGAGAGGAAAAGAAAGTGTGCATGGTAAAGGTAAATATTGCCCTTCATTACAAATTCTCTCTTTAATTATTCTTATAAGTTATTTTGAAACCATACGGTGTTCCAAGTTATATGAGACACGTAAACAACTAGCCTCTTACCACCCCTACCAATTAAAGCTGTCAAATAAAAATGTGTTGTACTACCAGTTTTAAAATGTGTATCTTTTATTTTATCTGGTAATTATTTTGGTTTTGATATTTGATTTAAAAGAACAATCATAGGCCTAATATTAAAAATGTGACCTGTAATGACTCAAGGAAAATAAATTATTCTTGAAAAATAGGTGAAAATTTACTAAAAGTTACTTTATCTTCCCCAACCCCTTCTATCCCACAATGTCTGAAAATGATTTGATAGACCTGGCCATCTTAAAACTTCAGGTGCCAAGTAATGTACAAGGGACATGAAGTACACTAAAAGAAAAAAAAGCGGCATCTTCAAAGTAGGCTGTTTAACAAGGCCAAAAAAATCCATAGGTTTATAAATGCCCTATTTTACTCATCTAAAATCAGTTTAATTACCAATATTTGTTTATGTTATTAATATGCTCTTAATAGGGCTGCTTTAACAAGTAGTAATATAGTGACTGGATCTGATAAGAACTTTCTTTGGCCATATTTTGATAACTTTTATAGCATTTATTTAATATATTGATTGATTTTTTTTTTTTTGTCATACCACAGAATTATTAAAGATTGGTCTTTCTTTTCTCTTAAAACTTAATCTATAATATATATTATTTATTATAGGTGGTGCTATCTGCTTATTTTCATGCTTTAATGCTGACAAAGATAAAAAAAAAATTATGATATCGTGTTTTTGTGTAGGTTTTGGTACACCTTTAATGCAAACACATGTCACACTACAAGGTGTATTCAAAAAGAAACCGAACTTTTGAAATAGCACGCCAGCCAGCAGAGGGAGCCCGCTGCGGCTACTGAGCTCACGTAGTGGCAGGTTTAGACAACAAACTGCCATTTGCTGCATTTCTCTCTGACCGTTTGTTGGCGAGCTACAGTCGTTGAATTGAGCACGTGCACAAGCTGTTTGTCAGATTAATGCAAAAGTGACAATGAAACAGCTTGAAGAACGTGTGTGTGTGTGTGTGTGTGTGTGTGAAACTTTGCTACAAACTTGGCAAAACTTTTACAGAAACATTTCAATTGCTTATCCAAGCTTAGAGGGAGGACTGTATGAGTTGAACACAGTGCTATGAGTGGGTTAAGCGTTTTGAACACGGCAGAATGTTGGTCGGGGACGATACCAAGCCTGGACGACCTACCACATCAACAGATGATGACCATGTCGAGAGAGTTTGTGCTGTCATTCGTGGAAATCATCGTTTAACTGTTCGAGAAGTTGCTGACGAAGTGGGCATCAGCGCAGGATCATGCCATCAAATTTTGAGTGACAAACTTGAGATGTGTCGTGTCAGTGCAAAAGTTGTGCCGCATTTGTTGACTGACGATCAGAAACAGACCCGTGTTGAAATCAGCCAGGAACTGCTTGCCATTATCAATTACAATGAAAACTTCCTTAAGAACATCATAACAGGCGATGAGATGTGAGTGTATGGCTATGATATTGAAACGAAGGTGCAGTCGTCACAGTGGGGGGGCAAAGGGTCTCTTTGTCCAAAAAAAGCAGGCATGAGTCGGTCAAAGATCAACGTGATGTTGGTTGTATTTTATTAATGCAAAGGCATTGTCCATCAGGAATTTGTACCACGTGGTCAGATGGTAAACAAGAAAGTCTACCAGGGAATTCTAGCGTGTTTGAGGGATGCTGTGCGCAGGAAGAGGCATGAATTGTGGGAAAACAAGGCTTGGATGTTGCATCATGACAATGCGCCGGCTCACGTGTCGCTCCTGCTCTGCAGCTATCTAGAAAAACATCACACTCCCATTGTGCCAAATCCATCATATTCTCCGGATCTAGCCCCAGCAGACTTTTTCCTGTTTCCCAAACTTAAAACCACGTTGAAAGGACGTCGTTTCTAAACCATAGAGGGGATTCAGGACAATACCTGTGCGCCATCCTAGAAAGTGAGTTCCAGGAGACTTTCCAAAAATGGATGCAACGTTTGGAGCAGTGTATTGCCAGTAGAAGGGATTACTTTGAGGGTGACAGTGCTTAAAATGTTATAGCAAAAGTTTGGTTTCTTTTTGAACACCCCTCATAGTTGATAGCATATCCTCTATGTTTTTAGAAACATTAATTAAAGCCCAAAGTCTAGTCTTTGTGGTTAGCCAATTGTTCAGTACAACAAATGGTAAGCAATTTTGGGATGAATGAGAGATTGGCGAATTATAAAAAATGTATTAAATTTAGTGAACTTTTGCCTTACCGGAAGTTATTAATCATCTTGTTGAATAACCATGTTTATATTTTCTCTCTCTTTTTAAACATACATTTACCATCACATAACCTTGAATCAATGGGCATGCACGCCAAATATAAAGCTCATATATAATCTGGTAAAGGTTTCCCGCCATATCTTCATTCAAATGTAGACACATTTGCTCTAAAGTTCACCTTTATCATCCCTACAACATTAGTGTAGCTAAATATGAATGGCCCTGACTGGTAGTGAGATGCAGGGGGGAAAAAACCTATTAGGAAGATGACACAATATTCTTGTGGTATCGTATTTCACAACACGCATGTCCTAATGGGTATGGATGGTTTTTTACATATTTGGAGTAGCAAGATAATTTTTAATAGCAAATGAACTGATGTTACAGCAATTGTTTGAGACCTTATATAAAGCATATACATTCAAAAACGGGAAAAGATTAAAAACTTGCTGGATTTTTTTAAATGGTTATTTAGAATTAATTGTGGGTCTTCTCGCCTTAACTACCCAGAAAAATCAATAATTCACTTTACAACCCTAAATGAGACCTGGATAAAGAGGGAGTCATGCTTTGTCAGACTAGCTATCTGAATCTATGAACCCTAGTTTCAAATCATATTCTCAAATTAAGTAGAGGTTAAAATATTTAATAACATGGAGGTTTATTTGAATTTTTTTTTAAAATGTGATTGGTATACATTAAATCATGGTAGCTACAGAATGGGAAAACCTGGAAGTCGGGGAATTTAATCAAAACTAAGGGAAAGTCGGGGAATTTAAATACTTGAATAATTCTGCACCTAATATTCAAATGTAAGTGAAAGCTTTTGTTTCTCGATGTTAACAAAATGTATTTCCAAGCTATGTCAATCCATTATACCACATTTACACAGAGCCACAAATATTACCGTAAACATTAAATACTAGAAAAAGAGGTAACAAACTTATAATAACGATGATTTTTGGTAGCTTAAGGTTTTTAAAAAATATGTGACCAATGTAATAAATGAAAAAACTCCCATCCACAAAGAAAAAATGTAAAAAGGTTAGATTGATTTTTTTTAATGTTGTCTGTAAAAACTGGACAAGTCGGGGAATTTTATAGTAAACATTTTGTACCCACCCTGTAAATTAAAAATGATTGGAAATTATAAGACCATACTGATTTCATACAAATCTTCAGATACAACACTTGAAACATTTGGTAAACAGAACTACATTAGTAGCAATATTTAACCTTAAAACACAAAACATTTAAACCCCTAATTATTATTATTATTATTATTATAAAAAAGGAAATTGAAATTGAAATATAATAAAGGAAATTATCATTATTATCATCATATTGAAAAATAAAAAACAAATCCTTTAAGTAAATATAAAGATTAAATATTCTCTTATGTTAGGCATGTGACTCACACTGCTCTTGGCAGAATTTCGGTGAAACAATTTGTCTTCTGTAGCCAATTTTTTACAGGTTTTAATTATTCTTTTATGATCTGCATTGTCTAGATGACCATTATTGGATTATTGTCAGGGGTTTGAAGACCCATGTTTGTTACAGATCAGCTCCCCAAATTAAATATATATATATTTATAATATGTTATTTAGAAATCAGGCTTGAGATTTCAGAGATAACAAACCAAAAACAGGAGAAAAATCTTTGCATGATCATTTATTGTGATAAAATTTAATTATTTTCAACACAAATATAATAAAACTAGTCTCATTCCAGACTATATTATCAATGCTTTAATTAACTTCACAGTGACACTGGGATGATTTTACCCCATTCTTTGCTACATAAATGTGGTTGGTTGTGATTAAAACTTATAATTTTTATCCTTTTCGTCTTCATCAATCTTAACTTTCTATCAAATCTAAAGGTTGAACAATAAATGTTAATAAACGAGTTGAGACATGAATATACTTTACTTTGCATCCATTAATGTTTCCAGCCTATGTCCTGGGTCAGTTTTTATTTATCCAAGCCACACATTTTCCACCATCGGTTTGCTAGGCCTGTCATAGCTTTATATGCCTTATAAACTAACTAACTCAAGACTAGAGCAGGCTCAACATCCATTACCTGGCTGTTAATTTATCACTGTGAAAGGATAAACCCATATCACATCATTGATACATTTTCAAGCCATGGCGAGAATCGAACCTGGGACCCTTAGCTCAGTGGACAGACTGAGCTAAGGTGTGATACATCAATTGTGTGTTGTCAACGAAATTTGTAATATTAATTGGTAATATAAAATTGAATAAAACCATTAAAATTGATCAAATCTACTATATCCAAAGGAGAACGGCACTATTAATTAACAGATAAGAAAGGTAAAGTAAGTAATTTTAAATTATTGTATTTAATTTCATATTTTCAAATAATACCATAAATTTCATTGACATCACACAATTGTGTCTCAACTCATTTGTTAAACTTATTGTTCAACCACTTCAATTAAGTCTCTACATTAGTTTAATGTACACACAAATTACATTTATTTTTAAGAAAGTAGAAGAAACCTAATGTTATTAAATACTTTTGAATAAAGTTTTCAGTTATTTAATTACTTGTCACTCTATTTCATAAATAATATTAAATCTGATCATTTATATTAGTAATTTTATTGCCTAATGTGCCAATAATTGTGAGAATAATTGTAATACAATATGCTGCTAAACATTATTTGCTTTAATCTTTCTTATACTAATAAAACATTTATGTTAAAAATATATAAGTCCACACTTTTGTAGAATCTTTTAGAATAGAGTCATAAAAATCCTTTTAGTAGATTTTTTTCCAATATGTATATTTAATTTAATTGAAATATGCTGAAAACTGGATTATCATGGCCCTCTTATTTATCATCTATTAAATTTCTAAACTAGTTATATTTATTTATTTTCTTGTGGTTGTTTTTAATAATGGGCTTCAAAAGTAAACCACTTGAATGGATGAGCTACCTATATCAAGTCAAATTGAGCCTATTCAAACTTAAAAAGTGTTTTATTATATTTTTAATCCTATACTTAAAGTGCATAACACATTTTATCTGCTGGCATTGTGTGTTTATTCTTACTTTGTACTGAATATTAAATTAAATTTGATTTGTTTCGAGTTTGTTGTGACATAGGGTTACCACCTGTTTGAAATTGTTACTAGGATTGTTTAAAACATTATAATTAGTTTTTTAAAAATGTGATAAATTATGTTCTCAACATTGTAAGGTTAAGTATTACTTGTAATTTGTAAAATTACATATTAATAGTGGGTTTATTTTTATTATGAAATATATTTTTATGGGAATTTATTGTACTTTGTTTCGTGGTGTTTTCTGGATAGCATTATTTATTACTTTAGAGGGCTAAGCAAGGCACAGAACATGTTTCTATAAAACACAATGTAAAATGCATCAATGCACTACAAAGGTAAAAACAACATAAATAACAATAAATATTCATTGTGTTAAAAAAAACTTATAATACTGATGATTGGTTTAGTTTTTATTTTTATAGCACAAATTACACACTTCATAATTATTACCTTTCTAATGTGCCTTTTCTTTGGATTTGTTTACATTGGAGGTGCACGAAAATAAATAAGTCACTAATTTGTTTTGTAGTTTGTACAAACTCAAAAACCAATATAATTAAAAACTTGTAACACACATCATTATAAACTAATATTGTTTATAAAATAATTTCAAAGAAAGATTCATTTTTTTAACTAAACTGTTTTGTTTGCATTTTGTGGTCTTTCATATGTTTCATTATTCCAAACCAGTGGTTCCCAACCTTTTTCAGCTGACGCACCTCTTGGTAAATCACCAAATTCCCATGACCCCTTTCCCTATTTTCCGGGCTATTTATACAGGAACAAATTTAAATTATTTCTAAGAACTTCTTTATTTTTTACAAAAATCAATGTAACCGCGGCAGGATAGTGGCAGAAAAAAAATGACAAGATTATGGTGATGATTTGCATTGTTTTCATCATTTCTTGAATATTTGGTTTGATGTTTGACAGAACAAACTGCAAATCACTTTCTGCCTAAAGTCGACAATGCTGTTTAGTTGTTATGGGAGTCAGAGTTGATGATTTGGTGGTGTTTATCTTGGTCGCATTAGTAGTTTGGGGCAGCGTTTTTCAAACTAGGCTCCACAGCTATCTCAGAGCCTATGAAGCAATTTTATAATATTATTTATTGATTTTTTACACCATAAAATAGCTTCAATAATTAGGATTGCCATTTTTTTTAAAAATCTGAATAATGAACCTTTTTTCAAAGCTGCAGAGAAAACGTGTAAGATTTTCTGGGTTTTATATACTTTTCTGCTCGCAAAAGCTAACTCGTTATTGAATGTTCATAATATTAGTGTAAAAAATGCTATAAGGGCCCCAGCATTTATTTTTTCTGGTGCAAGGGCTACTTTTGTTTAAAAAGTTTGGGAACCTCTGGCTTAGGGAAAGGGTGGAAAGGAAAATTTGGTAAATCTGAGGCTAGAAATGACAGCATAATTTACTAATTTAATATTAATACTATTTAGGTTGTGACAATAACAATGTTTGTACTTGGACTTACTTAAATATCTATTTTTTAATCAATTGGTGACATATGGTATCCTTTTATTTAAGAATCTGTCAGGTTTTGTGGAATTTTGGGAAATTCTCAATACTTTTGAAAAATTCAAAATGTATACTCAAAAACAACCAATTTTTATATAAAATTTCGTCTACAAAAATGCAAAAGATTATAGAAGTAATTATTGGTAAATACAATTTCATAAGATTTATTTGTAAAATCTATAAACACACCAAACTGTTTGTTTTTTTGAACATAAGATGCAAGGGAAACAGACTAATTAACAAGCTTGTATGGTTTGATTTGAATCCTGGTTCACTTTTTACTAAGGGTGTTTTTTCCACACATCACACATATGTGAGTACATTCTCATCTCTACCTCATTAGTGTAATTAAATGTTAGAAGAAGCAACACAAAATAGCATGGTGTTTGCAAAGAAACGAGGAAAATTTAAAGAAAAAAAATTGTTTGATGTTGATTTTCAAACCAATATCTACAGTTTGCTCACATAAAAATGTATTAAAAACTGTTTTCACATATTTTTCTTCTTAATTGGAACAGTACAAGTTTAGGGGGGCCTGAGTTAACATTTAAAATCCATTACTAGATTGCAGGAAGTCCCTTGGCTGTTAATTTATTACTGAAAAGGGAAGCCCCAGTTTCACCTATGATGAATTTTTCGTTCTCGCTATGAATCAGACCCAGGACCTTAAACTAAGTAAACAGACACAATACTGGTTAAGCTAAGGTGTCTGTACAGATAGGTACTTTTTTATTATGAGTAACAGGCTGGCAAAAGTAGCATCGTCTGCATTAGAATTTTTTAAGAGTACAAATACAATCCGCAGTCAAACTCATCGGTTTTAACAGTTTGGCAGCTGTTGAATAAGATGAATGAGATACAAGGTGGGTCATCTTAATCTCACCCAAAAAAAATGTTTCGGACAAAAGTTGTTCAATGTATTGGTGTAAAAAAAATGTGATATTAATTTTTTCCACGATCTAAATGAATTTAAATCTATTAAACATAGTTCTAATATTTATTCTCATGATTGCCTGTACTTGGTTTACAGATAATGTACGCATTACGTGTTTTAAAAAGTTACTTTTGCAAAAACTTCTCAGAAGATAAGACATGCCAACCTATAACGCGCAAGTTATGTTGTAAGGAGTATATACAATACTAGACCCTGCCCC
>CABFOV010000678.1:77760-99322 GCA_902141375.1 Timema poppense
TTTTTTTTTTTTTTTTTTGTTCTCGTGCTGATTGGTGGTAACGACACATTTGGGTGTGACTACATATATTTTTATTACAACAGTGAATACAAATACTTTTCTAAGAAATAATAACTATAGTTTCTTCTTTTTATCTTTATTCCCAAAGAAGTAGTAACATTTTCAACCATAATTATCTAAAATTCCATTTTAGCATTTTATCTATTTATTCATATAATTTTCTTCACTTCCAAGCAAAAAAACCATAAGATAAAATAGTTATAAATAATGTAGTGCTTTCGTTTCTAAAGATGCATTCTTATAGATTCTTACAAATTAGTCCTTTGGATTCCAAAAATTCAGTAAAAGCTTTATTGAATCTTGAGGGAGCTTATTTCAACCCATTAAAAGCCTTTTAAAGCAAACAGATGCTTCTCTTTTTTATTATCTTCCTGGGGAGGGCTACATATATATAATGTCATCAATATCACCATAAGAAGGCTATTTTAACATCAAATTTTTAATTTTGAAGTTCTCACTGGCTGTAAGTTCTGATTGTCAAGTCCATACTCTTCTTGAATCCTCTTACGAGCCTCGCCTCATAGTTTCCATCATCCTAAAGACCTGTTGGCTGGACAAGATTTTTTTATCATAATATTAATACTCATTCACATGCCTACACATTTTATTTTCGTTCAAATATTCTTTCTCATCATAAATGAAATTTTAAATTTCTTTCTATGTGGTTCTCTCAAAGTTTCTTAGTAACTCGGCATGAAATAAACATCATATTGATATGGTTTTCTTCTGATCCTTCATCGAGGTTGTAAGTGACCATTCAGCGGTAGAATCAAGGATCACAGTGACACCGCCTGTTGCCTCCATCTTGATGGGGAAGAATGGTGCTGCTTGTATTTAAACGGGGTTAATTGTCTGTTCCTACTCCCCCACTATCCTCCCACCATCATGTAAATGCGTTGGCCATAACAATAACTGCAACCGAATCGGAGTTTTCGTCCTTTTTATCGACTATTCAAAATATTGCGGACATACGAGTATACTACTACATTTAACTCAATTTAGACCATCAAATTTTAATTTTTTAATTGAAATGAATGGGAAAGCTAAGTTTAGACTAAAATTTTAAATCTGGAAACTATATATAATCCTAAATTAGAAAATTATTTTGAATTTTTTTTCCTGTTTCCCGTTCCGTTCCCGTGGGAGATCGTTACTTCCCACCCGAAAATGTTCCGAATTAAAAATGTCATCCCCGCACAACACTAGTCGATAGAACATTGTGAGTTTATTTGATGAAGTCTGAACGTAATACAACCAGGCTAGTACGTGTTTGGGTTTTGACAGGAACTTCAACTTCCACCCCTGGGCGTGTGTGGGAGCCCTGTCCAGCGACCACGTGTTTCTAGAAACAAAAAATCATGGTTTGCGACTTTGTCTGATACGCTAGTTTTGAGTGTACCAATTTGTTACTTTACGTTTCAATATAAATATTATTGAAAGTTTATGCGTATTGTGCTCCGTGTGTGCGGGACAATATCACCTTGTGACCCTTTAGCCATGCGTCCACCAGACAAGTGTTGGTAATATATGAGTGTATCTGCTGAAACCACCCAAATTGTCGCCGACTAGCTCAAAAGTTGTGATATCATCCTGATGCTTCGGATGCTAATGGATTCTTCTTCCACACGATCGCAAGGACTCAACACAGTTTATATAAAACAAGGCGTTTTAGCGGGAGTGGTTTACTGGGATCCTTTGGGCGGAATGGTGTTGATCGATACATACATACCCCGGTAAACGGGTACATGTACCCGGGGAATGTACATATTCATTCATGTCAGTCTTTGTCGAGCAGTGGTGCAGGTATGTTAATTATTGGGAAAATACTGAGATGGTGGAGGGTGGTTTGGTTACTCAAAATAAGAGGCGGGCTGCTGTAGGATTAGCTATCTGTTCTTGTTTCAGACACCCTTAAAGAGTTGAAGGGTATGGAAACGAAAATCAAGTTTATCATAACAATTTAATTTTTTTCAATCCGGAAGAACGGAAAGTAAAAATGTTTTATCTGCGTCCATCTCAGTACTTTTTGAGGCATCCAACTTGTGTATCAGTTGACTTTGGAAACCCGCCTTGGTGGCGTAGTTGGCTAACGCGCTTGTCGTGTTGAGCTCGACTGCTGATGACGGGGAGATCGAGGTTCGAATCTCGGTCGGGTGAACTGGGGGTGGTTTTTCCTAAATGGTTTTACACTCTCCCTCCACGCAAATGCGGGTTCACTTCCTCTAATTCAACCTTCCCAATTCCTAATCCATTAGAGTAATTAGTACTTAAAAGCGTATAACCCGAACGGGTAGTAAGACGCGGTGCTAAATATTATTATTATTGACTTTAGAAAGCAATAAAGTTTTTGTCTTTTGTGTACACTTGCTTGTTTTTGGAGTGATGTCCCAATTTACAAATCACCGCCTATTCTTTTAATGTTTGTAGTAACACTGACAACCATTTCTGTATCAACTATCTCTTCATCTTCTAGTGAAGCATTCTCATAATCTTTTACTTTGTTTGCCATGCTTTCTGAATTCCTGAGAATATCAGATATAGCTTTTGTAAATACATATTACAGACTTATGAAGATTATTCACGCAATGAAACGACTTGCTATTAAAATATTTAAATACATACGTACCTTAACCGGCCCCATGGTGTAGTGGTTAGTGCACCTGACTACGAGTCTAGGGGTCCCGGGTTAGATTCCTACCTGGTACCTTGGGTATTTTTTCCTTGTGGTAATTATCCCAACGGTCACCAGGGTTTGGTTAGCTATGCTTAAGTTAGGTCAAGATTCACACAGGCTCCACAACTTCATAATCACTATATTCACATCATATCTATGTGGGCACGACGTGTACACAACCCCCTATGGTGTACTTTGAGCAACGCTTTGTACCACCAGAGCGGCTAATTGCGTACACATAAGTAGAATAACCTATATATAATAAAGTAACACAGAAACGCATCGAGGTTACTCTAAACATAAGGTGACAGAACTTGTATGTCATGACCCTCCCTGTCATATGTGTCACTCGATAAGAAGGCACCTTCTTTTTTTAATACGTTGAAGTTAAAAGGTAGTAAAATACAAATACAAACAGTAGTAAAGGTAACCATTGAACAAAGTGTAGGGAACAACTCAATAATTCTATATATTGTACCAATAATTAATCCAGCCTAATTCGCGGAGAATTTTGTTCAGAGAATTGAAAGAAAACTAGAGGTAGGTAAAATAGAAGGTAATAGGGTAATAGGGCAAAAAATATAAGGAATTAAAAAATAAATTAAGGAAGGTAAGTTGGCATTAGTTGAAAAAATAGAACAGAGTAGGCAAAGCTGTGAAAAACTCTTTTAAGAACGTGATAAAAAAATATTAGGTCCTAACCAAATAATCGTAATAGAGGATTTTTTATTTATTTCAGCATACAAACAAATAGAATCAATAGTTTCTTGTGAAATGAAATATAAGTTATTTTCATAATTAGTACTAAGTTAGAGAAAGTGGGGAAGTAAAAAAATTTGAAAAAAAAAAAAAATAGATTTAACTTTCTTGACACTTTTTGACAGTTGAAGTCCAAGGTTGAAAAAGTCAATTTGGACACGTTTGACTTTTTGACGCCTGTTGTCACTTTACTAAAAGTATATTTTACGCTACTATTTTGCTTTTTATCAAACAGAAAGGTCTCTTTCTCGTAGAGCGGACTGTATGTATATATATATATATATATATATATATATATTAATTACAGATCTTCAAGACCAACACTTGCTTTTGTAAGGTAGCTTTGCTAATGCCATCCGGTCGCATTTCTGTTTCAGTTCAACTGACGTTTAGCAAAGCACGAAAACACTTGAACGAGTTCCTCGGGACGACACCCTTCAAGCACAATGTACTTAGGCAAGGCTGTCTCGTCCTTGGCCCACAATGTATGTTGACGATGTGGTACATCCCAGACACAAAAGTCCTTGCTTCCTCTTATTCCTGTGCACAGTCTCTGGTTATAGTTATGTTTTGCTTAAGATAACTTATGAAAGTACATTTGAGCGTGACTCTGGTCGATGTCCTGTCTTGATAATGTTTGGCCGAGGCTTCCTCCACGGTCTTCAGGCTGCATCATCGTGGTCCTACACTGAATTCGTAGGGGTGGGAAACTAGAGGAGGGAGAGTTCCTAGTCTTTGGCGAGAGGATCATCCAGGTGAAAGGAATTTCTCACGGTGAAGGGGGGGAGGGGAAGGTCCTAGTTTCTCATTGGCTGTATCAGAAAGCCTACCCGGGTTAAAGC
Source organism: Timema poppense (assembly GCA_902141375.1). Classification (NCBI taxonomy): domain Eukaryota; kingdom Metazoa; phylum Arthropoda; class Insecta; order Phasmatodea; family Timematidae; genus Timema; species Timema poppense. The sequence continues at coordinate 82,096 of CABFOV010000678.1, forward strand.
TAGGTAAAGGGAAGGAGCTTGGAGATCCGTTCAGCCAATGAAAAGGGTTCCTGGGTATATGATGGTAAAACGCCCCTTTTTCTATTACTATTTATAAAAGATATTAATTATAATAACGTGCTATTAATTAAGGTTATATATTTTAATATGTCCACTTTTTTTAAAGAATAATAATCTTATTTTAATGGCCCGTTTACAATCATTGCACCAGAGTCCACGCTCTTGGTGTTACGCCACTGGCCGTGACCATTGGTAACACTGTCAGCTCACAGCAGTAGCTTGGTTTTTAATAGAGTCCTTCCAAACTGGTGCAAGAGACAACTTTACTAACAATCGGGACTGGTTTCATTGTATTTATTCCTGACCTTGATATATGACATACTCCTCGGTTAATCTCGATCTACTGCACCAAGTAAATACAGTTTTAAATAAAGGCTTCACATATATCTAAAGACAAAGTCTAGTGAATTAAAAATAACTCTAGTTGTGTGTATATCGGGTAGATACACACATAAAAAATATAAAAGTCAGAGAAAATGTTGTTACAGAGAAAAGTCAAGTACATTTTAAAGTCACTGGAATATTCAGATATTTCTGAAATTTTCAAAATGTGAATTAAAAAAAAGACTCCCTCAATGTGTCTATTAGGTTTACCTCACATTCATGTGATTCTGTGAAGAGTTATAAAATCTTTGTCTATAATGTTTCTTATGTCAAGAACTTAATAGAAAAAAGTGAAAATAACAAGATTGTTGTACTCATGACCTTGCATACAAGCAAGGTTACAGTATTGTATATATGGGAACAAAAGAGGACACTTTTTCAAATGGGTACAAATACGATTTCCAAGGGATATGGAATCAGGGGTAGAAATGAGTTAAATAAACACTCTATCAGTAAAGATGTTTATAGTGCATGCCCAAAATTTTGGATTCAATTAAAGTAGGAGCGGATGAGGGTGGAAGGTACAAGCACTCAGACGAGCGTGTATTAAAAACGTGGATTAAAGACAATGACTTGCGATGACCCAATAACATTCCATATTTTATTTTATTTTGTGGAAATACAACATTTATTGGCAAGAGGCCAACTCCCAATAACACCAGTTCACTTAATCAATAACTAAACCAATTGCATTAGCATCTTAACTAAAATATATAAAATAAAACATGCAGATTCAATTCACTCGAAAGTAATTAAGTAACTACTTTTTGAAGACAAGGTGTGTACTGTCGAACGTGTCAATGGTCTTATCATTGTGGCTTTTTATTTGATTTAGTACCACGTCTTACTACCCATTCGGGCTATACGCTTATGTACTAATCACCCTAATGGGCTAGGGGTGAGGAAGGTTATATTTAGGGGAAGTGGACCCGCCTTTGCGTGGCGAGAGAAAGAGTGGGAAACCATTTAGAGAAAACCACCCTCAGTCACCCGACCGGGATCCAAACCACGGCCCCCCCTGCCATCAGCGTTATAGTCTATTACGAGTAACGCCTTAGAACATGCGGCCACCGAAGCGAGTAACCAACTAAATTAATACAACATATTTTTACTTAATTTAGGCAAAGCAATCATTTTATTTCACCCGCCTCAGTGGCCACTTGGTCTAGGGCGTCACTCTCAGTATACTGGACCGAGGACGGGGAAATCCAGGCTCGAATTTCGGTCAGGTGTACTGAGGATTGTTCGTCCTAAAAGGCTTTCTACTCTACCTCCACTCAAATGCGGGTACATTTCCTATAAATGTAACCTTCTTCATCCTTAAAACACGAACGTAACTACTACGGGTAGTAAGACGCGGTGCCGAGGGGGAAAAAAATCGGTGATGAGTAGACTATTATTGAGTTTTAACTATCCCTAGTCCAAACAACAAATGTATTCACCTTTTAAATCCGCTTGTTTCATAACTCACAATTTCATGTTTTGTTATTTGCATTCTCACTTTTAATATAGCGTCGCATATTACGTAATGCCGACGAAGACAATTACCTTCTAGTCCATGTAGTGTGTATCGCTGTTGGTTTTTTCCCCAGTGAGGACGAAATAAATAAAGGCAACTCGGTAAATAACTCACCGGAACTTTCTCTCTTGTATCGGTCATAAAGCACTTTCACCGAACTGATCATTTCCGTCTTTGGTCCGGAGACCAAAGGTGCGTCGAGTTGTCACCGCCATGTAAATCCCTAGTCCCGTGGATAGAGTGCATTTGTGCCTTAAATCACTATTGCACCTTAAAGCTAAAGATTAGTTGTGACTTAATATAAATGTTATACTCAGGTCGCCTTTCACAGTCAAGGCACTAAATCTGAACTTTCCCTATTTTTAGTGCATAATTAGTACTTTCAATCTCACGTACACGACCATGATTAGTGCTTGATCTGAACTTATCCCACATCGGTGGGCACGCGGACTAAATGTCAAGGTCATCTAGTTTGATTTACCGGCTACGGAGAGGTTGGAATTCGAATCCCAGCTGGGTGTTCTCTAGCAAAGATGGTCTGTCCTAAATGCTTTCTTCAATCTCCTTCAACTTTGCTTTTCTTTAGCCCATTAGTAAATATGCTGATAGCCCGATCGAGCAGTAGGCCCTATGTATAGCCTATATATATATATATCTTTATATATGTTAGTATATTAAAGGCTATGTTTATATATATATATATATATATAAGCATATGCATATATATCTTTATATATGTTAGTATATTAAAGGCTATGTTTATATATATATAAGCATATGCATATATTATTCTAATAAATCATATAGGAGGGGGCTAGGGCAAAAAAAAAGGCATGTGATAGCCCTCATTTTATGAAAAATTGTGTTAGCAGTGATTTCTTAACCTCTTGAAAATTAAGTTGTTTTTAATAGTCAGTCAAGACATTGAGGATCTACAAATATTTTATTTAATTTTTATAGCTGAATCTTAGGATTTTCATAGAAGTTTGAATAGTTACTATATCCCATCTAATTTTATGAATGTTATCATGTTTTACCTCAACCCCCTCATTTGTCAACAAGTGATACAAGCAAATTGTTTAGTTTGTATAACAAATAATATTGTTGGTGTTTTGGAAAGGTAGGCCTGCAAATACAGGAAGTTGGTTATAGCTAGCGATAATAATTATGTTTCATCTGACAACGCACAATAATTTCTTCTTCTTCTCTCTCTCTCCCTCTTTCGCCCACTTTCCTTCGTTGACAACAGTGCCAAAGATGTCTAAAAGTTCTAAATGACTAACTCAGACTAAAATAATTTACTAAACACTATAAAATAAGTATATATTTTTTAAATCGATATATTTTTATTAATTTAAATTCCTAAATGTACTGATTGCACTGTGCGTAGAAGATTTATTATTTTTAATTATTAAATTAAATAAAAGTTCTTGTTTTAACCGCTAGGAAGAGGACATTTTTGGAAGTATTTTCTAGATTATGTGCAATTAACAGCTTGAAGTGAATTTATGTCGTGACCAGATTATAATTTTTGGACTAGACTCGGTGAGCAATGGCCGACTTTCATTGTGGTAGGGAAATTAATTAACTGAACTCGCGACGAAGAGTAATGAAAGTTTGGAAAAAAAACCACCTACACGGTGTGAGTCCGAAAGCAAGCTATAATGTGGTTTAAAGTGTCCTTCCTGTACTTTGGTGTGTGGGCTTTGTTTCTCGCCAGGAAATACATTGACTCATGATCGTTTAAAGTGTACATACAGTATGTACGCAAATAATAATAAGTGGGGATCAATTCCGAGGTCACAGCGAGAGATGCTAAGTCAAGTTTGGAGAGAACGTGGTTCGATCTCGGTCGGGTGTACTGTGGGTGGTTTTTCCCAACTGATTTCTCACTCTTTCTCGCTACAAATGCGGGTACGCTTCCTTCAAAATACAATCTTCCTCCTCCCTAACCCACAAGCGTAATAAGTACATAGACCTGAAAAGGTAGTAATAATACACGATCATAAATTGTATTATGATTATTAATATTAGCACCGCATCTTACTACCCGTTCGGGTTATACGATTATGTACTATTTAAACTAATGGGTCAGGGATTGGGAAGGTTGAATATAGATGAAGTGAACCCACATTTGAATGTGGAAGGAGAGTGGAAAGCCATTTAGGAAAAACCACCCCCAGTTCACCCAACCGAGATTCGAACCTCGATATCCCCGTTCTCGGCAATCTAGCTCAACACTAATCTAGCGCGTTAGCCAACTACGCCACCGAGGCGGGCCAAGATGCTAAAAAAAAATTAAAAATATATTTTGGGTACTTTCTGAANGGGATCCTAAGTTTAAGACACAGACGCGAATTATTGAGTGTAGAGCTCCGTGATCTATTCTCGGCGCGACCGAAAAGTGTATCACTGCTGAACTTGGAGTGGGGGAGGGGGGGGGCTTCCTTCCAAGGTTATTAAGTGCCTCCGTGAGTCTGGATTTGGTTTAGAGTAATTTTTTCTAGAGATAGGTTAATCTGTTAAGTTGTGTATCAGTTGATTCAGCTAGTAGATGTTAAGATGGATCAAATAGCTAAGCTATTATATTTGTTGGGCACATCTATAGTCGCATCTATATATCAAATTGTTTAAATTGAAAAAATGACACCTGGACACGGGAATCGAATCCGGGACCTTTGGCTAAGTACGACAATGCTCTGACCACTTAGCTATCCAGCCGACAATTTCCTTGGATATTTAAATGGTTAGAGCACTGGCATACTAAACCAAATATTCCGGGTTCAATTTCTATGGCCAGTTGTCATTTTTCAATCCAAATAATATAGTAGATGCTAAGATAGATAAGAATTCTGAGCTTAAAGTTTTAAAAATTACTGATCCAGTTAAAAATGATCCTCAAGGTGTAGATCGAACTTTAAATATATCAATAGAAGGGAACAAAATAAACTATTTAGAGAATACACATGAGTGTGAGTCCAGGCCTAGCAACTTAGGCGGAAAAGCCGATAGTTCCAGACAGTGTTTAGCCCCACTAACTACATACACTTCCTCACATTCCTCTTTGGCACGGAACCCCTTGCTAGCAGTTCGAGTCTAGACAAGGAGGGACCGTGTGAGAGCAATATTTTCAATTCTTAAACTGGTGCCAGTGTATAATTATAACTTTTGAAGCTCTGGTGCATTAAAATAGGTAGATATTGTTTATTGTTTACTTCATTACAATGTTGTATAGTACTCAATAATTGTATGATTGGAACGAAATATATTAAAATAAATTATTATTATTATTATTATTAGCACCGCGTCTTACTACCCGTTCGGGTTATATGCACTTACGCTAATGTGCAATGGTAGGGTGATTGTGAGATGAAATGGAGGACCTACAGTTTAACGTTGAATCCGAACCACGGTGGAGACCTGGCATTCCTCACATTCACAAGATGTCTTGTCAGAGGTGAAGGAAGGGTTTGGTAATCAGATAAATCTTTGCCGGGACCGAGGACTGAACCCCGGACGCCAGCATAGAAGTCTGACACCTTACCCCTAGACCACCAGGTCACCCTAAAATAAATTATAAATGTGTTGGATGGGCTTTGCATTTTATAATGACTGGAGGGTAGCAGTAGACACCCTCTTTGGCGGGTAGCTCCGGACAGTTATTTGCTTGTTTTTACAGGCTCGTGAAGAAAATGCCAAAATTTAAGGGAAGAACAACTCAAAGGGGCTCATGAACAGAAAAAAACATGACAAGTGCAGTTAATAGTGTGATTTCTAGAAAAATGTCTTTAAGAAACGCTGCTTTGAAATTTAGCTTAACAAAAATTACACTTCATGACATATGCTCAATAATCAAAGAAGGCCATCAAATTGACATTAATCCACAAGTTGGGCATTACAAAACCACATTCTCTCATGAATATAAACTACAACCAGCACAATATGTAAGAGAGCTTGACAACCGCTTCATGCCTTTTACAATAAGATAATTCATGAAACTAGCATATGAGTTGGCGGTGGAACTAAAAATTCCTCACAGAATTAATAAGGGAATTAAATGTGCTGGTAAAGAAAAAAAAAGTAGCCAAATTATTGATGTTAATTTACTGGTGACAAAAACAATGTCAGTGTGAAAACTCTATATGTTCTAAACAGGGATGGTAAAGAAATTGAAACCACAGAATGCATTTTCTGTGGAGAAATCTTTGAGGAAGATTGGATTCAGTGCGTGGACTGCAAAGGTTGGGCGCACGAAGAGTGTGCCAGTGTTGACAATAATTATGTGTTTTATCATTGTGACCATTGTAAGACGGCTTAAGTTTAAGTTTGGAAGCCTGAAAATAAAAATAAGATTTTGTCCGGCACTACCGATCAATGTTAAGATAAGGAAATAATGCAACATTTTTTTGTTAATTAATTTTAAAACAAAGTGTTCTGATTTTTTTATGTGATGTAATTAAGGACACAATTTACAATGTTCAAGTCCACAGTATGTTGTTTAAATAAGTCTGATCCTATACATGATATGTTACTTTTAGCTTAAGTGTCCGGTACTACCCGCCCTTCCCCTACATTTGGACCTTGATCCAAGCACATGGCCTTCTCTTTTAAATAGGTCCGATATTGACACAATAGTACAGAGAGGCCCTATTAGAGTAGTTATTTATGAACAATTTGCTTCGGTGGCCACATGGTCTAAGGCTTCACCCTCGCAATAGACTATACTGCCGATGACAGGGAGATTGGGGCTCGAATCCCGGTCGCGTGTACTGAGGATGGTTTACCCAAAATGGTTTTACACTCTCCATGTAAATGTAGGTACACTTTTTCTAAATTCAACTTTACTCATCCTTAACTCGTTGATTTAACTAGTACATATGCGTATAAACCTTGTACTAAAAAAACTTAAATAATTTTATGTTTTGTTGTAAACTTTTTGTTGGTAACACAGCCTGGTGTAAATTTTCTAGCGAAGGATATTGTAAATATTGGAGGCATTTAGGAACAAGACTTATGGAACATGAATGGTGTGTAAATCATTCAGAAATGGTTAAAAGGTGGAATGAATGTGAACTGCTAGTGTCCAGGCAGTATAAACCTGATACATTTTTCATTTGTTAAAAAAAATAAAAGGAACGTTGGTGGGACGTTTTTAAGATAATCTTATTTGATTCTGTATTTGGCACAAAATAATTTGGCTTTACGAGGTAGAGAGAATACACTGTTTACAGAACATATTGATAATTTTTTGAGGTTGATTGAGTTGATAACTAAATAATTTGATTGTTCTACAGAAGAACATTTATCGCATAAAAAGTCAAGAAATACACGATCGTTATTTAAACCCTGTAGTTAAAACTGTCCTAATAAGACTAATAGCCTCAAAGGTAACAAACAGAAATATGTGTCTTACGAAACAGAATTTTCAGTTATTCTCGACTGTACACCTGATGTGAGTCACAAGGAACAAATATCTCTTAACAACAGTTACGTGAGTATTAACCAAGAGAATGTTACTGTTGAATAGCTGTTTTGAATGTTGTTTCCTTTACAAGTAAACATTTGTCAGATACTCTTCTCGCGGAGTTGGATGAACTTGGCGTAAATATAAAAGAATGTCGCGGCCAAGGATACAGCAATGGTGCAAACATGAATGGAATGCGTAATGGAGTTCAGGCATGTATTCTTTGTCTTATTCAATATTCTTGGACATGAAATATGCTTACCATAGCCTTAGTCTGATTTTATCCGATGTAATAGGATCCAGACCAAATGCAATCACTTTTTCTACGCTATTGGCAGAAATTACGCTTTATTTTCTGCTTCCCTTCAAAGATGGGGTATTTAACTTATAATGTATTCCCTGCCTAACAACAAATAAACTTGTGAATCACCGTGGGAAATCCGCCTCGAAAGTGTTAAGGCTATTAGGTACCAAACAAATAAATAAGATATGATTTTCTTGAAGTCTATGAACAAACAAACGATCCTAAAGCCAAAATGAACCCTGTTCCCTTGAAGTTCACAAATTTGAAGATTATGAATTCATTCTTTGAGATGTAAAATAGTATGATCTATTATTTTTTTGCTGTAAATTTTGTAAGTATATATGTCCAATCTATGAACATTGATCTTAAATTACCTGGTTTCAAATTTACTTGATGGTCTGATACAGTTTATTAAGAAGTTCCGTGAAGACGAGTTCATTTCTGCAAAGATTATTGCTAAGGAGTTTGCTGAACAGCTAAAGGTAGAGCCAAAGTTTTAAGAAAAGCTAGTGGGAAGAAAAATGAATATTTTTAATACGAAGGTAATAATGGAGGTACATGAAAAGATATGTCCACCCAATTGTTGACACGGCTGTACAGATAATATATGAAAAAGTTACACAGATATCCAAACACGAAGAACTGTTTGGTTTCTTAAATCTCGCCAAAATGTTGACAGAGAAGAAGGATGGTGATTTGAGGAAAAGTTGTTATGAGATGGAAAAGAAGCTAAGTGTGACTGAGAGAATAATTCAGGATGAAATTTTTATGGTGATTTGAGGAAAAGTTGTTGTGAGATAGAAAAGAAGCTAAGTGTGACTGAGAGAATGATTCAGGATGACATTTTTACGGAAATAAAAGTTTTTAGTAAAATGATTCCAAAAGAAGTGGACACTGCAGTAAATATGTTGAAGTTTTAAATTACATTCATGGCCCATTTTAAAATGTTTCTATTACACCTAGGATTTTGTTAACAATGCCGGGGGTGGTGTCAAGTGCATATAGAAGTTTTTCCAGATTAAAACTTAAAATAAAGACTTACTTGAGCAATAGTATGATCACAGGAGAGACTCACATCGCTTGCAACCTTGTCAATAGAGCACGACACTGCATCAAAGATGAATTTTGATTATGTCGTTGACGATTTTGCCATATAAAATTAAGGACAGTCAATTTTTATGTCAGGTAAATTTCTAGTTCCTTTATTACTAAATATATTTTGTAAGATTTTTATTTTAAGCATTATTTTTATCCTCTTTAGGTCTACTTAAAATTGCAAGAGATGTTTACTCTGATCTATCAAATAGTATAATAGTGTAAAAACGTTTGAATAGAAACATAATATTGTGGTTTGATTTATTGAACAATTGAATCGAGTTCTAAGTTTTAACTCCACCAATTTGCATCTGTCCGTCCATGGTGTTAATTTTTCCTGGTAGCGTTTGAACGCATTATCAGATTTAATTCAATCTTGGAAAAGTTGTTCTTTGTAACTTTTATACAGGTCACGTTCGATGGGGAAGAAAATCAAATCAAGGTTTGGGGATAAATGAACCCTCAATGTATTTCTTAAAACATGGCCTCTAGCATTAATTATTACATTATTAAATGCTTAGATAGGTGCAAACTATTGTAATAACCTTTTAAAAAAAATAAGTTTTTAAATATTTTTGGGGGTTTGGGAGGTGAGTCATATAACTGGGGGCTCCACAAAAAAGTTTTCCCAGGGCCCCACGTCTGCTAAGGGTGGCCCTGGGTGCCACTCAGTGCGCTAACTCATGGTTTAACCCCCATGGACCTCCTGCCATACCAGACCATACAACATCCTTAGTAATGTTTTTTTGTACTAATGTTACTTCAAATTGTAATTTTCCATGTTACTGAAAATAATGGTTATAGTAATGACATAAACAACTAGCAACATTAAAATTACACCTTTAAATTACAATATCATACGGACAGCCTAAATGTATTTACATTTATATTGGGCTCCTAAAAGTGACCGACAGATCAAACCGAGTACTCTCAAAATTAAGAATGTGCAGATACGGAGATGCACAGCTGCAACTAAGAACTATTGGAAGTCGTATGACGGTCGCTTAGCTCACGATGGCATTCCTAGTCGTGCAACAATGGTTTCTGATCGGTGGACGTGCCAATTCAATGCAGGGATGAACGACCGGCTCATGACACGGAGTTCATCGGGGGGCAAAATGGCTTAGTAGCAGTTCAATTGTGTTACGGTACTTCATCAGAGGATGTAGCTCAAGATAGGATCTCTCCATGGTTTGGGATTATCTAATATAAAGGGTAGTTTAATCAGTAATGTTTGTATATCAATATGATAGTTTTGTAATTAATTGTATACACAAGTCCTTGCTATTGAATTAGTCAGATATACAATTGTACATCTCCACTTACATAGTTTCATGTGGTTAAAGTGAAAATTCAGTAAGATTTTTCTTCTTCTTTTCCTTTAATTACTAGTTCATTATGAAAAAGATGTTTGACCTAGGTTCACAAAATACTAATTACCATAGTATTATAGTTTAAATACTAGACAATTTGACAAAATCAGAGACTATAAAAACACCAGCAGGAACGAAAACAATAGCGCGTGCAGACGAAGCCACGTGATTCGAAGCGTCATTGTAATTGGGTAATAATGACAGCTTTGACCGGAGCACATGCTCATTAGAAGGTTCAAAAAGTAAATTATCATAAAGTTTTAGCCTTGTAAGTATATTGATACAGTACATGTAAGCTAGGCTTACGTAACATATTTTTGTGAGTGGAATTACAAATGGAATATTTTTTTAAAAATAATAAATTTATGCTGAAACACTACACAATTTTTTTTATAGACAGTCATTTTGGTGTCTCTCTTTCATGGTGTCACCCGTTGATGTCCACATCCCCCTGGTGACGCCACTGCATTCATTAACTCTTAATTCATTGACCATGATTCAAACTTAATTATTTTTTTCTGCTAAACAAAATTGCTCGTTTCTATACAATATAAAGTGGGCTAAGAATATTATTAATCCTTTGGTATAGTTGGGTCGGTTTGAAGTACAGCTCAGTATTGAAAATTTTAATAATTCATTATTTAGATATTCATGTCCATGTTTTATTAATATATCCATACGTCCAGTTATATGATCAACAACTGTCACTTTGATAGATATTATCAAAAACACCCTATAAAATAGTACTATTAATATAGTGAAATGTTATCAATGAAGACCGCAAAAATGTGTGTGCAAAAGGCTTTATTTCTGACACGATGTCAAAATACTTAACAATAATAATAGTGGCGTTTATTCAATGGAAGTTTCGCTGAAATTAAAAAGGGAATAAAGAAAATAAGAAGAAAATAAAGTTAAAATCAATTTATGATTATAATTAGAAACCTCTCCAACAAGTATATTGTTTTCTATGGTGATTGGTGTACAATAGTATGTTTAATGTTGCTAAAATCTTCTTTTTTAAAAGTTTTTTTAGCAATATCTATTATTTATAGATATAATTATGGGCATTCTATTACAAAATAATATATTTATCACTAATTTATAGTAAGTTTAGTTTTATTTTACAGAATATTGACGCTTGTTTGGTCCTCCAAGGGAAGCGGTTTGTTTCTTGCATAACAATAGTAGAATGAAGAGTGCGTCAACAAGGGCAACAATGTGAGGGGAGGGCTGCTCTGTATTCATGTCGATTTTGAAACGTAGTTTTGCATCCCGGTTTTTTTACGAGAAAAATTAACAGGCAGACCCACTCCATCTTCAAGCAACCTATATAAAATAACTTTGACGTTTCAATATTCAATTACTATTTACTAAAGATAATGACGTCTATAATAAATCCGGACACAAAGCTATTATAAAGCAGGCCAAAGGTCATACTCCTTTTCAGGCCACAACCCAAGATAAAACATCGGCAATCGTACATTGACCATTAGTATTATTATTGTTTGAGTTAGAATTACAATTATTATTTAAATATTTATATAGTTTAATTATTGATTCATATTTCTAAAATCACCAATTATTTTGTTTTATTCCATGCATAGGAAAGACCAGTGTGAGCTTCCAATTAAACTATGGTCCATCAGATTCCCTTTATTGTAGCCTCAATGCTTCCCTTTTTCCAGAATTGACCACACGCCACTGAATAGTAATAATAATAATAATAATAATCCGTGACCAAACATTACAAAAAAGTGTCGCTCACTAACTTAGCGATTTATTTATTTTCAGTAAGCATGACAGCCAAACATCCATTTAAATTGTAACAAAAATCCAAGCATAAAATTATACCTATAGCTGAAGGAAAGTCGTAACCTTTAAATAGTCCACTACACCTTAAGTTATGAGCCAGAATGAAATTTCTGCATTATAAAATTCTTTATTTACACATATTATTTTAAACTACATTATTTCTTAGACCTAGCTCGCGTTTCATTTATTTTTAAAAACTATCTTTGCGCACAAGGAATAGTAAAGCTTTTAGCAGGGTTTATTAACCTTTCTAAGATTACAGACCCCCAATGGATTGCCCAATTATGTCCCCATGCCCCATTCACCAGACTGCCGAAATCATCATCCTCACCAGTACATACCAGTAAGACCTCAAAGTATGTCAATAGCTTGGTTTTACTTTACCTATAGAAAGCCAGGAACAGAACAGCTGAAAGAAAATTAGAAGCATTTTATAATCTTTATTTATAGAAAAATGTAAATCACAAATACACAATCCATATTGATACAGGTGATAGTTAATTGTAATTTAACAACTTTTTAAAAAATTGTTCAGAGATCTCGTCCAATACCCCTCCCTATTCAAGGGAAATTTTGGGGGGTTCAAATAACTCCCCCATCCAAGTTGACAAAAAAAACCTGCCTTACTTATGGTTTAAATCATAGGCGTGTGCAGCTTGGGTGACGTGGGTTCTGGGGTACCCCCATTAGCCACTAAAAAAGGAAGAAAATTTATAGTGACAAAATAACAAAGTAACGTTTTTAAATATATAAACCACATCGATACTTTTTCCAAGGGTTAAGATCCTGTTTCTAGCCCGGCTGACGGATGGCATTGTAATCTATAAAGTTTAGTTCTCAAAAATAATCTTGTAAAATAAAATATCGATTTGTTCTTGTTTTTAATTTATTGTAATTGTTAAAATTCAAACAGATTCTAAGGAAGGGGGGTTGACCCCGCCCCCTTTGTCTTCCCGCTGGCACCTCTATCAGCCACGTCCTGTGCACGCTTATGAAGTAATTCTTTGAGCATAAGAAACAACAAAACCTTTAAATTTGAAAGTATTCAAATGGTGTTTCCGAGAACACATCGCATATGATTAAGTAAGGAAATAAGAATGAGAGGACAGCAATAGGATTTTAGAGGGGGAGGGGAAGGGTCCAGCTATTAATCCCTAACTGGTTGCAGTTTGCATAAATACAAACAGTGGCAGTTTAAGAACAGCCAAGTTGGAGTTTATTAAATGTCTATTATTAAACAAAAGAGAGGGAAAGTATGTGCAATGCACTGTACCATTTGTTTTGAATAATTTTCTGTAAATTTAATGTCGTTTTTATAATGTTTAGGTAATTTTATAGATAGTCTTTTGATAATTTTTTAGGTCATCAAAGTCGGGTCCCTGGCTATAAGTTTATATTTAAAATCAAAACTGTTAGTGTTACTTGTTTATTACAATTTTAATATTACTCTAGTTTAGTTGCCTGTTATGTTTGCTGAACTGTGCAACTTGGCCCACGAATAATGAAAAGCTGGACTATACTTGACTAGGTTTTCAGGAGGAATATAGACATAAATTATTGAAACTTCTGAGGACAGTAATTGTATGGCCCTCTAGGCAGGCTAAATAAATAAAACTCATTGGGTTATTGATGTATTTACAATAGGTTTTAATTGATTTTGGGTAACTGTTTAGCTGGGACATCCATAGGGAAGGGAGGAAGAGGTGGATGTTAACGGGTCAGTTTACCCCAAAAAGTCTCGTTACATTCACAACACATACTCACAAAAGGCACTGTTTTTTGACTCACTTTCAGAACCCGGCTGTTTTGAAGTCGGTGAACATTGTAAAAATAATACTAGCGTGGAAGAAAACTTTCATCCCAAAATTATACACCCACTTCCCCCCAAATCCTTGTCCTAAAATTGTTTTAAGATACATAAACATTTAAATAAATGATTAGATAACCTTTCAAAAATCTAACTTATTTTTTCAACTATTTTGGTACCTAATTAATATCACATAATTACTACCTCATTACACAATTTGAATTTATAAATTAGCTAGATTACCCTGGAAATTTCATCAATTATTAACTAGTTTATTTAGTTTTATTAACTAAAATAGAACCATTTTTGGCCCCACCCCAGTGATAAGACGTCAAGATAACGATACACTTGATCACTGGCGATGGGAAGGTAATGGTTCGAGCCTTGGCTGGGAGCACTGTACAGCTGTGGTTGTATTTTAGGACACGATGTGCCACATTAATGTTCGCGGGGCACGACACCCGTTTGCCCCCGTCCAAAACGTTTACCACATGAGATAAAGATTGCAACGACATTATCCATGCAGGGTTCAGTTAGATTTGTCCTTCATCCCCCTGTCAAGATGCACCACCTCCACCTTGATCTCCGCGTGACCATGATAGCTGCCCTCGTCGATGACGAGCCCCTGCCTGCTACGGATGACGTCCTCCCAAGAAACGCTCAAAGGGAAAACGGGCCCCTCGCGGGCGTCCCCTCCTGGGGATGTCACCCTCATCCTTAGCTCCCTGGCACTTGCCTCATCAGCCAGCACCCACAACCACACAAGTCGCCCCTCTGGGACCTTCGCGTCCCTCAGGAAGAACGTCGCACCATCCTCGGCGACGAGAGACACCAGCTCCACCTGACTGAAGGGGAACTTGACCCGCACTGGGGACGTAGCTCTGGGGAAGTATTGTACCAGTGGTCCCCGGTGGGACTCTCTCAGATGGGTGGGTAGGCGGGTGGAGGGAAAGCTATCTGGGCAGGATGGACCATATGGGCAGTGGATGGGGGTGTCCTCATGGGGTTTAGCGGGCTCCCTACAAGGGGGGAAGGAGTTGGTGGCGGGAATCATTCCGGTGGACAGGGACCTCGTTCTTATTAGGGAACTTACTCCGATCCTAGGGGCCCTACGGATATCGGTGGCTGCAGATAGGTTTTCGTCAGAAGATGCCTTGGGCTGTCGCAGCAATCTGGCTTTGAGTTGTATGAGCTGCGGAAATTGCTGCTGGGGGTGTTTGTTGGCTTGGCGGCCGCCGGTCGTGTCGGTAGCGCGCGGCTGGAAGGCGGCGGTCAGGAGGTTGTGGAGT
Source organism: Timema poppense (assembly GCA_902141375.1). NCBI lineage: Eukaryota > Metazoa > Arthropoda > Insecta > Phasmatodea > Timematidae > Timema > Timema poppense. The sequence goes on from CABFOV010000678.1 coordinate 97,206, forward strand.
TTGTCCGCCAGGAGGCAGCGCCCCCGAGGTCCAAGGGGAACACGGCAGACGGGACACTTATCTGCGCGGGAGCGGCACGGTGCGCATAGCGCATGCCCGTTGCAGCACTGGAAAGCCGGGGGAGGAATGGTCTCCAGACACACCGGACACTCCAGGAGCTGTAGCACGGACTGCAGGCAGGACGCCAAGCGTTGGAGACTCACCGGCGTCGTGGTGCTGCCACACAGCTGAGGGACAAACGCGGACAAGTGTTTATATAAGTATACTCAGGGCTCTCTCTCACCACTGTGCATAACTTCCCACCAGTCACCATCCATACCAGTGGCCGCACGGACTAAATGTAAAGCTTTTCTAGTCTGGTTTGCTAGATACAGATAGGTCGAGGTTCTAATCATGGTTGGACGTGGTTATTCCTAGGCGGTTTCCCACTCTACCTCCTCTCAAATACAGGTAGGTTTCCTCTCAATTCTACCGTCTTCATACCTACCCCATTATTTCAATTAAATGTCAATAACTCGATTGAATAGTAAAACGCGAAAGGCAAGCGAATTTGTACCTTAATAGTCAAAACTGATACTATTTGTCTAAATACGCATAATCCAGCGTAAGAATACACGAATGAAGATATACTATTAATGATACCTACACAGATGATCACACGGCCTAAGGTGTCAGTATCTCAATAGATTGAATTTCCTGTGATAGGGGAGGTTTAGTTTAGAGTCTAAGCCGGATATACTAAGGCTGGCTTTTTGCATGAAATTTATTTCTTATCCTCTCACCACGTGATTGTGGCTACATTTCTTCAAAGCTCTACCTTCCTCAGCCCTATACCATTTGTGTAAGTTTGCGACTAGCCCGTATGGGTAGCTAGACGCAGTAAAACTTTTTTTTTTACAAACTGAGAAGAGATTTGATTTGGTTTTTGTCAATGAAATTTGTCTTTTAGGATCACGGAAGAACATATTTTTTCCCAAGATTATGTGGTTACCGTGATTAAAGTTTAATGGTGTTAATAAATAGAACGTGACGATTGCCTCAAAATCCCAATTTAATGTACACATAATTTAGCCCCCCTACCCCCATTCCCACACCCTCTCGGGATCAGCGTGTGTGACGTCATTTAATAAGCTCTATAAGGGTCAAGTTCGCGTGAGTTGTGACCTACATTATGTCTGCCGCGAGCATATTGTGACGCCATATAATGGCGGAGCTTTCTTTCTTACGCTCGACTCGGATCCTTGGGACCAGTTTCCGGTAGCTTTCCTTCAGCTATCGGACTCTACACAGGGCTACCCTTAGCAGACGTAGGGCCCTGGGAAAACATCGTTTGCAAAGCCCCAAGTTAAATGCCTTACCCCCACCAACCCCAAAAAGTAAATAAATTAAAAAATACCTCAATTTTCGGTTTTGTGTTATTGTTATTACAGTAGTTTGCTCCTATATAACAATTTACACTCACATAAAGGTATTAGAAAATGCCCTAAAAAGTAAAAAAAAAATGTAATAATTAATGCTATAAACCGTGTTTTTATACACATAAGGGTTGATTTATCCCCATCCCCTTTGTCTCTTTTCTTCCCCAATCAAATTGATATGTGTAAAGGTACAAAGAGCAACTGTGCCAAGTTTGAAGTAAATCGGTTAATGCGTTCAAAAGTTATCGTGAGACATATCCATCATAGACAGACAAATGTAAATCGGTGGAGTTAAAACTGAAAACTCGTTTCACTCGTTCAATAAATAATACCTATGTTTTTATTTGTTTTTACCATATGACCATATTTCCTACATCAACTATACAGTGAGCCTACCATACAAGCGAGCAAGAAAAATTTTCAAACAATTTTTTTGTTTTTTTTCCCTCTCGTCACCTAAGCAAACATGGGAGCCCCCAAATCGTGGGGCCATGTGCAGGAGCATCACTTGCAATCCTTTAAGGACGGCCCTGACAATACATTAAGCTATTATCCCTGCGATTCACTGCCTGTTTAGAGTATAAGCTTATAGACTAGTTACACTGATGGAGTGAGAAAAGGAAGGTATAACTGATAGTAAATGTACTCGTACTTGCGTAGAGGGGGAGGGGGGGGGGTAGTAGGAAACTATTTAGGAAA